>PVLD010006897.1:0-96152 GCA_004027595.1 Dinomys branickii | reverse complement strand
GCCAGAGAGCCGATCTCAGTCGGAAGTCGCCGGAGAGCTGCGCCGGGTGGGGGGGGGGGCGGGAGGGATCGAGCCGTCTGTATTCTCGGGGCGCCAGGACCCAGCAAATCCCCCTCTCCCGCGCGGCTCGCCCGACACGCGCGAAACGTGGGATTGCCGGGCGTCTCCGCCGCTAGCAAGCCGATCTCTGTCGGGAGCCGCCGGAGGGGGGCTGCACCGGCTGGGGGGGGGGCGGGAGGGCCCGAGGCGGCGGCGCTCCCACTGCGCTTGGACCGATCCCAGCTTCTTCCCCGCGGGGATGGTCCCTGGCTCCCAGCGTCTGGGGCTTTCCCACGTCTCGCCCCGGCAGCCTGGTCCGCCCTACCACATCTCCCCCGGCATCTCAGAGAAATACGCCCAGTTTAAACTTCCCAGCCGAGGTCCCGGCATTCACGCTCGCCAAGTCTGTCTCGAGCTGGTGGTGTTTATTAAGGAGGTTCGCTCCCTTGCTGCCTTGCTGCTCACCTGGTCGCCATCTTCCCCCAAGAAATTTTTATAATCAAGAGTACTTAAACACACAACAAGCTCATACTTAAAATCAGGGTAGTGTCTGCATGTAAGTGCTTAGTTGTTAAAATTACTCTCCTGGGGTCATTTCAGTCAAAGGAATACAGTCAGTTTTGTCAGAGATGATCAGTACGGAGCTGACCCCGGTAAGCAGTGTGTGTGTCACTGCGGAGAAGAGCGTGGGCCCTGAGCGCGGTTGCTAATGCTCTCCTTGCTCACCTGTGTGGCGGCACTGCTGAGGCTAAAAGCTGCGCATAAAGGCGGTGGTGGTAGGGGACTAGCGGAAAGTGGAAGGAGAACTTGGAGTTGGGTACGTTGTAGGTGAGAACGGCCATCCTGGTTGGTTTATGTTGTGTAGGTATACTCTGCACCTTTTTCTTTCCGATTCCTAAGCTTATTTTAAAACTTTATTCAATTCATTCATGAATACATGAATTGTTTTCTTTAAAGACTATCTTCAGCCACTATTGCCTACTTGTTTAATCTTTGAGACTGGTTTTCCTTTCTTTTTTTTGATTTTTTGAGAGAGGATCTCGCTATGCAGTTCAGGCTGGCTTTCAGCTCACTTTGTAGCCCCGGCTGGTCTCGAACTTGCAGTGATCCTCCTGCTTCAGCCTCCCAAGTGCTGGGATTATAGGCATGCAACACCCTGCCCGGCCTGGACTGTTAATATATATGTATATATTTCTTGTTTGACCGCTTGTCTTTTAGTAGTTTCTTGGAGATCTATTTAAATACCTTTATTTTTTATTTTTAATGTTACATAGTAATCCATGATACAGATGTATCATAGTCTGGTTAATGTACCATTTCAGTTATTTTCAGTTTTCTTAAAAGATGTTGCATTTATATTTTGTGAACTTAGGCAAATACTTCTCTAAAAAAATAGGTCCTTAAAAAAGTAGAATTGTTGGGTTGAGGAAAATGTGCATATAAATTGCACTAATGACTACTTTATTGTCTTTTTTTTTTTTTTTTAAGTGTTTTGAGACAGAGTCTTGCTATGTAGTCCAGGCTGGTGTTGAACTTGTGGCAGTCCTACTCCCCCGTGCGGGGATTACAGGGTGCGTCACCATGTCATGCTTATTGCCCTTTAAAAAGGCCGAAGTTCCTTGTACTTCACAGCATCGGGATATTGGACATTATTGGTCTCCGTCCGGTTTTTTTTTTTTTTTTTAATGTTACCAGAATGAGAAAAGGAAAATACTGTTGATCATTAATGCTTCTGAGCATTTTCCCCTCTAATAAACTGGTCTTCTGTATGACCCATTCATTTTTTTTCTATTGGATTTTCGCTGTACTTTTTATGGAGCCCTAACTATAACAATTTTAAAATTTTTTCATAGTTATGGTGTGCTTGTTGCTTTGAGAGTAAGGAATGAGTTTTTCATCCTGTGTCTCTTAATACCTAGAGTAGTGTTGGGAAATAGGCTTCTATTTTGGACTGTCTTCTAAGGCATACTCGCCCCCTGAGTGGAAACTGAAAAATAGAACATGCAGACACTACTCTCTTTGGTTTTAGTCATGGAGCCTTCCACTTTGTGTTGAATACTTTTTCCTGTTATACTGAAGGACCCTGTAGCTAGTTGTTTGTTATGTGAGGAAACAAGCAGCTGAGCATGGTGACTTGTTCTGTAGTCCCAGCTGTTCAGGAGGCGAGGCAGAAGGATCACAGGTTCAACCCCAACCTGGCCTATCTAGTAGTTTAATGAGAGTCTGTCTTAAAATAAAAAGTCAAAGAAAGGGCTGTGGATGTAGCTCCATGCAGAGGCCCTGGGCTCAGTCCTTAGTACCACACGTGCATACACACACACAAAAGACAAAACAAAATCAGAAAAAAAGTTAGTAGAACAGTGCTTTTTGCATAATTTAACCTTTCTGTGCATTGTCAAGTTTTATTCTAAGGTATTATAGATGTACTGAGGCACATTTCTTTTAACCCAGGGATTTTATTTACACAAACCTTTTCCCTTTGTTTTCTTGGTGGCTCTTTAAATGTTGGGTCTTTCCTGAAAAAGTATTTCAGGTTTTCCAGATGGATGTGAAACACAAATTCACGGTGTTTTACGTTTTTAAACTTGTCTAGATGCTCCAGAACCCCTCGGAGTTTGCACAGTCAGTGAAGTCCCTGCTGGAAGCACAGAAGCAGTCCATCGAGTCGGGCTCCGTTGCTGGCGGGGAGCACCTCTGCTTCATGGGCAGCGGCAGGGAGGAGGAGGACATGTACATGAACATGGTCCTGGCACACTTCTTACAGGTGCGCCGGCACAGCTGGTTCTTCGTGATTGACTGTTGCTTTTCGTTGAAGGCTCTGCATAGCTTTTTACTGTTACATATACTGTTAGATTTATCTGTATTTTTCTTTCTAGCTGTTTTGCCTCTTGTCAAGAAAAGCTCATCTTTTTCTGTAGATTTTTCTCACATGTTTAAATGATGTCTTTTATGTTTTGAGTTTTGAGCTATTTGGAATTTATTTTTGTGTAAGAAGGTAGAAATACAGAAATTTTTAAAACTTACTTTTCAGATAGTAAAAGAATTGTGCTATTGATTTGAAATAATGTATTGAGTTCTTCTGTGCACCAGTGTCTATTTCTGGATTGTTCTGTTGTATTCATCTCTGTGCTTGTTCATGTTGTAGTACTTTTGACAGTAGCTATATAATTCTTTTAATGTTTTCACTTTTAATTTGAATAAATATACATTTATATTTATTCGTGACATTTAACTATTTTTCCTTCTAGTGTTGGTGTATTGTTTTCAGTACAACTAAATATATTGGTGCTACTTTTGAAATTGTCCCTTTGCTTTCTTTCAGAGCCTCAGTCAGTAGTGACTCTTTGTAAAATAGTTAAGTTTTTTTGTAGTTTATACATTAAGGTCTTTAGTTTGTATGATTTACAACTATGGAATCAAGACAATGATAGACTTGGTGGGTTCATTTCTCTGGGTTTTACTGGGGATTTGGTTTGAGAAACTTACTCTGACGGCAGAATTCCTAGAAGATGGAACGAAAGCCAGGTGGTGGTACATGTAATTCCATGTGCTCAGGAAGATCACAATTTGAGGCCTGCCTGGGCAGCTCCTCGAGAGTCTTGTCTTGACCTGGAAAGGGGCGGGGCTGTAGCTCAGCACCTGAATGTTCCCTAGCATGCTTGAGGCCTGAGTTCAGTTCTCAGTACCTCAAAACAGATTACAAAAACAAACATAAAATCAAAAGGAACCAGGTATTTGGAGGGGAGATATTATTATCAGGTAATTTTAAACCTTAAAGGAAAGAATTTAGAAATTTATACAGAATAACAAAATTACGGCCCACAATAACAAAAGTGTGTGTGTGTGTGTGTGTGTGTGTGTGTGTGTTTTAAGACAGAGTCTCACTATATAGTTCAGGCTGGCCTTAAACTCTCCTTGAACCCTGCTGATCCTTCTGCCTCAGCCTTACAAGTGCTGGGATAATGGGCATGTGCCACCACATACAACCCAAAGTCATTGTACTTACAAATTTAAATAACCTTTTAAAAAAATATTTTAGTTTAGTATGAATTATATGTGTGTGTGTGTATATAACATATATATATATAGTACCAGAAATCAAACTCAGGACCTTCTATTTGCCAGGCAGGCACTTGGGCCACTGAGCTATATCCCTAGCCCTAAACTTACGTTGTAAGGGCTCTTATATTGTAAGGAGTTGAGATATTGTCAGTATTATTATTCAAATTATTTGTGGAATTGTAGAAATTTTTGTCGTGAAAAGTTAAATTGAAAAGTGGGATAATTGAATGCTATAAATTCTTTATAACATAATCACATTTCATACTTAAAAAAACTATCTCAGTGTTTAAATTTCACTAAGATCTAAAACAAAAGGATATTGCTGGACATGGTGGTGCATGCTTATAATCCCAGCACTTGGGAGGCTGAGGCAGGAGGATTGTTGTGAGTTTGAGACCATCCTGGGCTACAAAGTGAGCTCAAGGCCAGTCTAAACTGCGTAGTGAGACCCTGTCTCAAAAAAAAAAGACAAAAAATTAAAAAAAAAATAATAAAATGAAACAGTGTATTTAATTGATTTTTCTTTAAAAATATATTTTATTTTGCGGGTTTCCCATTGCTGATTTTTTTCCTTGCATGCATTTATTGAAAATAATCCAGTTGATCATTCTTTATAGAGTTTCCCACATTCTGGATTTTGATTACATCACATGTTAACCATTTATCTTCTGTCCTTGGTCTCCTGTATGCTGCTAGTTAGATCTAGAGACATTGGCACGTTGCCTTTTTAGGGAGGAAGGAGTCTGAGGGTGTGTCTTAGTTACTGTTCTTATTGCTGAGATAAAATACCCAACACCCAAAATTAGAGGAGGAAAGGTTTGTTTGGCTCACAGTTCGTAGACGTTTCAGTTCATAGTTGGCTGGCTCCAAGGCAGGTTGGCGTGGCAGAGGGGCATCGCAGAGGAGAGACAGTTCATAGCAGGCAGGAGGGCAGCAAAGTGGTGGCGTAGCAAGCGGCAAGCAGTAACTCCCTGCCCCTCGTAATCCAGCCGTTCACCCTTAGCCCAGGGTGCACGCACACCCGGGGCGGGCAGCCTTCATTCTGGAGTCGCACAGTGCATCAGTCCCAGCGTCGCATCCTTGATTCCGTCAGCACACACCCTAGGTCTGGTCACCTCCGGAATCTCCCCCTGTGCCCGGACGTAGACTGAAGATACAAGACATTTTCATAATTGGCTGTATTTCTTTTTATTTCACCTTTTTATAAAATATGCAAAGTATTCTAAAAATCTCTGATTACATTTGATACCTTTTAAATTTGGTTTGACTCCTGCACTGTTGCTGCAACAATACAGGTGAAACCATAGTGCTGCTGCTACTCGTGAAACTGATTCCTTCCTACTGCCCAGGCAGCACCTCCGGGTCACAGTGTAAATGCTGGTGTGTGTGTGTGTGTGTGTGGTGTGTGTGTGTGTGTGTGTCTGTGTGTGTGTGTGTGTGTGTCTGTGTGTGTGTGTGTCTGTGTGTGTCTGTGTGGTGGATGTGTGTACCTCTCTGTGCCAACTTAAAAGGTTGAGGGAAAAAAAGTACATAACTTTAATATGTAACTGTGTGTTTAGAATTATCAGAAGTTTTTATTAAGTTGTACTTTGAAATAATTTAAATTTTATTTTTATTGCAGAAAAACAAAGAATATGTGAGTATTGCCAGTGGAGGATTTATGGGTAAGGTTTTGCTTCGTTAATTTCTTTGCCTTTTCTCTTCAGTGTAGTGTGTGACATCAGAGCGTGTTTGGAGTGACCAGATTAGTGAATAGACTTTTGATTCGGTCATTCACTGTTTTTGAAACGACAAGGCCAGCAGGACAAATGGACAGCAAACACAACAGGCAGCTGAGATGTTTGGTGAAAGATTATTTAATAATGTGTTCAACTAGCTTGTCTTTCCAAAAAGCATTTTTAAATTTTTGTTTTATTTTACTTTTTCCTGGTGGTGGGGATTGAGCCCTGGGCCCTCAGCACATACTGCTGAACTACGTCTCCAGCCTCTCCAAAAAATATGGTTATAAAAATAATGAAATACTGACTATGGTAGTTGCTCCTGTGGAGAAGGATTTGACAGGACTGGTAAATGGAGTGGGAGGGGACTTTACACAGTGTCTTCTGTATTCTTTAGATAGAGTATTACTTCACTTCTAAGCTGCTGGAAGGTTTTAGCTGGGTACCCAGAGATTGGCTGTGGAATAAAAGAACTAAGCTGACTTTTCAGATCTGTAGGCTAATCTCTGGTAATCCCAAATAGTAAAATAGTTGGCAAATTTTGACAAATATTTGAGAATTTATGAAGTATTAAATCAGTGTAAGACAGAAAAGAGCCTACTTTGGCATTAGAAAGAAAAAAATATATAAAAGTATGGAACTATAAATGCTGAGGTATAAAAATCAAATCACTTTATGTTGAAAATAGTAGCATCTTGAGTTTAAAATATGGGAGTCTGAACAGAAGTTAACTTCTCACATGATGTAATCTTATGCTTCAGGTTAGAATACTTGTTAAGTTAGGGTCTGTTCCCTCTTGGTCTTTGTTGATGCTAGCAGAGATTATGAGTATCACCTATATGTCATGGCCTGATAACTACCTTTATAGCCAGAATTATCTACAAAAAGGATTATTTTAATTAATGAGTGGTGTTAAATAAGTGTTGGAGTTTTTGCCTAATGTTCTTTATTACTAATCCTGATAACATCATAATAAAATTTGGCAACTAAACATATAATTCTCAAAAATGTCTGAAAAGGATTATTTTGTAGTATATTTTAGATTTTAAAAACTTCTTAAAATGTGAATTCTTTCATTCACCAAGCTCTTCCCATAACTGTTAATAAAGATTGCTTCTTTATTATGGGAAAAATTGATTGCTATCTCCTCATGGTATAACGAAGAGCCCACAAGTTTTCTGTTTTTCCTCACTCTCATAAAAATGTTGCAGAGTTTATCTGAAAGATGCTCTCTCAGAAAGGAAAGCAGAAAGCCTGTACCTGTACTGCTAGTCTTAGGGTCAGTTAAAATTTAAAAAAAGTTGCCTCTGTATTTAGGGCAGAGGAAGGAGAACAGGTTTGCTGTGGCCCAGAGTTCTTTACTGCTTGTTAGGGTACAGAAATACTTCTATTGTGCTGTTGGACCCTTCTTTATTCAGGTGTTACTTGTTCGTTATGGTTGTGGGTGATGACCCTTTCTGCAGGGGCTTATAGCTCAGGTTGGTTTTGTTTCCTTGTTTATCTTAAGCACTGCAGCAGCACCTAGCGGACATTGATGTGGACGGACCAGAAAATGGCTGTGGTCACTGGATTGCTAGTACCTCAGGCTCAAGGAGCAGTGTCAATTCTTCTGTTGATGTAAGTGGATTTGTGTTATATGTCCCCAGAATTTGATCAACTCCCAAAAAAATGATTAGCTACTAAATCCCCGCCATAAGAGAAATCTAGTCAAGATATTTCAGACACAGTTGAGGAGTCCCATTCTGTGATGTTACTGGAATGGTGGAGGTAGTGTGCACTATTGAACTAGCTGAAGCTCTTATGTGACCTGAGTCCAGGAATCTACCTGTTAGTGTGGACCAAGGGAATACTGGAACTGCTGTTCACCTCTCCCACACAGAAGCACTGTTACACAGAAGCACTTCACCCCACCTCAGACTTACTTTGATTCGGGCTCGGTTTAAATTTATGTAAGAATGGCTCGGAAAAAAGAAGATAGGAAACAACTGCCAGTCTGATTATATTTGATTTTTAGTTATTGAGATGTACATTATTGCAGAGGCTTCCTATATTGGATAAATCCATTTTTCTGCTTTGGAAATATTTGGATAATAAGTGTTTTATAGTTTCCTAGTATTTCTTGTGGTTTAATTTGGATATCATTGAATATTTTTCTTAATAAACAGTAATTATCTACTTAATTTTTATCCTGTAAAACAAAAACAGATGACTACAGTATAAGCTCACGATTACTAATTTGGGCTTGTGTCAGCTATCCCTGGGTCCAGGTTTCATCTGACTTCCTTCTGCAGTACTTTCTTCACCTGCGTGGTTGTTGATAGTAGGAGACTCTCCCTCATGAGGGCGCTGGAGAGTAAGTGCGCACGGGCGCACGTAGTGCCTTTCACTGGGTATGTAACAGTGGTTATTACAAAGTTATGACTCAGTAGAGAGATTGAGGTTTGTCTTCAAGCACAGAAATCAAAGCAGGTTATTGTTAAAATGTTACCAACAGATAAGGCTTTCTGGTAATTTTATCTATCTCTTGACATCTTTTTATGAGAAACTAAGTCGTATTCCATTGTATGGATGTGTTAGTTTTTCAGTTAGTATTCTGTTGTTGAATGTATAGCTTTCGGTCTTTTTCTATTACAAACACTACTACAGATAATTTTTATAGGGATATGTTTGCATATGCTCTGACTATTTAGTCCAGAAGTGAAATAACTTGATCAAAATATTACTTATCAGAATCTTTAGAACTGTGCATTATCAAATAGCTCTCTAAAAATATTATTGTAATTTATATTTGCAACCACAGCCTTTGGACTGTTGAAGCTTTTGTTTTCAGATTTGAGAAACACTGGTTGAGGCACTGTTGTAAGGGTCTATTCCATTCAAAAGCACAAAGCATCTCCACTGCCAGTTTAATGTGGTTTGAATTTAAATATGGAATTAGAAATATGGTTTTTGTGTGTGTGTAGTTAATGACATATTTCTCAAAAATAAAAATACACGTTCACGTAGCATCATGTAGAAAGTATAAAGAAAACAATCACCTCTAACTACCAGAGATAATAATTTCCTTTCTTATTTGGAAATGTGCATCAACTATTTTATTGTATGTGTATTTTAGTATTTTATTTTTAAAATAGTGATCACAATTTCTGTAGTTTTATTTTCTTTTTCACTGACTGTGTATGAGCATTTTCTGGCATTTTGAGATATTTTTTAAAACCTTAAAATAATACCTAAATCTTTAGGAACTTCCTGATTATTTGCTTCCTGATCATTTTCTTTCCATAAGTTCTGAAGAGGAATTCATGGGCAAAATGTTTGATACTTACATCATTTTGAGTCTAGGGTATTGAACCATCCTGTGAGGCAATAGAAGAATTATACTCACACTCACTAAGTACATCAGGATAACTTCTGAAGTTAAAGGCTTACTTGGGAATATTTTAAAAAGCAAAAATACACAATGACTGAATGTCTAAAAATTCAGGAATATGAACACTAGTTTCCCCGTGCTCTTTTTTTATAGACTAATCTGAGTTCAGAAAGATCAATTAATTTTTAGTGAATACAAAAGGTAATGTCAGGCTTGACACACACATGTATAGATATACTTAAGTTTTCCTTTCTTCTGTACATTTTAAAAATAGATTCTCCTAGTGAATTAGTTTGCTAGTATTACCATAACAAAATAACCACAGATTGGGTGGCTTAAGCAGCAGAAATTTATTTTGTTACAGTTTTAGAAGGTGAAAGTCTGAGATCAAGGTGTTCACATATTTGGTTTATCCTAAGTCCTCTCTCCTTTTTTTTTTTTTTTTCTTTCTGAGACAGGGTCTCGCTATGCAGTTCAGACTGGCCTTGAGCTCACTTTGTAACCCAGGCTGGTCTCGAACTTACAGCGATCCTCTTACCTCAGCCTCCCGAGTGCTGGGGTTACAGGCGTGCGCCACCGCGCCCGGCTAAATCCTCCCTCCTCGGTTTCCTTCTCCTTGTGAAGGCCGATGGCTCCCTCTCCCATATGTCTTCACACGGCCTTCACCCTTCATCTGCACCTGCCTCTTCCTCGTAGGAGAGTCGGATTCGAGCCCACTCCGACCTAATTTATGTAGTTGCTTCTTTAGAGGCTCTGTCTGCAAATACAATCCCATCCTGAGATGTACTAGGAGTTGAGACTTCATGTGAATTTGATGGGCTTATAGTTCAGTCCATAAGGTGGGGATAACCTTTAGCAGTAGTGTGTCTACTAGTTATGTGAAGAGCAGTTCTGTCTGTTCTTATTTTTTAGTGTGAATCTTCTAATGCTTCAAACGACAGAGGAATGAAATCACTGGTAAATAAAATGACGGTGGTTTTGAAGACAAAATCTGTTAATGTCAGGGAAAAAGTTATCAGTTTTATTGAGAATACATCAACTCCTGTGGACCGGTGAGTATTCTTACATAGTATAAATTTGGTTTTTTTAAAATTGCCATTATTAATGCATATTAATCGTGCAGATCAGCAGATTTCACTGTCACATTTCCATACATGCATATATTATGCTTTGATGAGTAATTAAAACTGAGATACATGTTAGAGTAAGTAAATGCCGTGAAAAGGATCATGAAGGACAATTTCTGTTAGATTTCAGTCTCTACTGTATGGGTGTTCTTTGTTGCTCTAAAATTTGGCTATCAAAATTGTGCTCTCCTGTTTCACTGCTCAGAGTGATGCACAGGTAACGAGTCTGCCCTTCACAGCACTCACTGAAGAGCAACTGCTCGGCCGTCAGTTTTGCCTGGCGGTGCAGAGCTGCAGTCCCAGCTTCGCAGGAAGCTGGGGCAGGTGAATCACTCAAGTGTGAGTCCAGCTGAAATAATTTAGCAAGACTTTGTCAACATAAGATGAAATTAGAAAGGCTGGGGGCACAGCTCAGTGTGGAGTGCTTACCTCACATGCACAAAGCCCTGGGTCCCATCCCCTGTGGCCCACACAGAAAATCCCTTAAATATCTCAGTATGTGTTATATTTTGTGATACCTGCTTCCCAGTGTTAGATGGACGGGGAGTCATCTGTCAAATGTAGTGATCTTACCGAACTTTTTCCTTTGCCCCAGGAATTAAAAACCCGGCAACTTGGTCTTGCTAAATATGGCAGGATCCAACTTTCTTAGATCTTCATACAAATCTTTTTACAAACATGAGCAAATTCCATTTTCCTTTTGAAGTATAAACCAGAGGCGCAGTGAACAATTGATAAACAAGTTTGAGAATTACCTATGTACTGCTTATTATAACTGTGCATGTGTATTTTTTTATGTTGATCTTTCTTGTTCCTAGAGTTCCTAACCTTATAATTATGACATAGAATTTGTTTCTAAGTGAACCTGATGTTTGAAATGCATTACAGTATTTGAGTGCCTTTCATGTCTTACTTGTAGTATCTTGGAAAGTTGAAATACTGAGTTTAAGAACTAAACGTTAGGAATTTGTTCTTTATCCCTTTATTTAGTATAGCACATGTACAGACATGCACGTGTACTCCCATTTAATAAATAACAGAGAAGGTAGTGGAAGCCAGGTGTGGTGGTGCACGCCTGTAACCCCAGCACTCGGGAGGCTGAGGCAGGGGGTCATCCTGAACTACAGGGCAAGTCCCTGTCTCAAAAAAAAAAGTAATGAATTATTTTCATTAATACAAACATTTGTACCTTAAAATAGTCTGCTAATAATTATTGAAAGCATTTTCTCAAGCTAGAATAATTTGTTTGCTCAGTAATATCTATTCTCAAAAAGCCTCTGTAGTGCTTCTGATTTACAATATTATTACTGATAGATTTTTTAATTTGAACATTCAAAGTTTTATTTTAAAATAGGCTAGTGATAATTCTTTGAAGATGTTGTTTATTAAAATATCATGGAAAACTGGCTTTTCTTAATTTTCCTTTGTACTTGGGGTGATTGAAATACTTCCTTTGTAATATTCAGTCTGGGTTAGAAAACTGATTATGCTGTTGCATTTTTTCATAATCATTTTGTTCTGTCCTCTACCTTGATTTGCCGTAGAATGTCTTTCAATCTTCCTTGGCCAGACAGATCATGTGCAGAGCGGTAAGCCATTGAGTAAAACGGCTTTGTTGAGTCATTCTTTCAGCGCCCTCCTGCTGTCTATAATGCCTTGTGCTGTCTTGGCTAAAATTTCATGCAGCTATTTTAAAAGCTGAACTTTTCTCATGCTGCTTGTAGGAGGTGTCATGCTAATGAACTGTTTTTTATAGTTGCTTGATCACTTTAATTTTTTTTCTTGCATGTCTCCATCTTTCATTCCTAAAATACAAATCAAACTCCTTCATGCTTAAGACATAAATCCTGGAGTTTTTATTCTCAGTTAGGGGAGGGTGAAATAGAAAGTATGTGTGCAGTCAAGATTTGACAGGGCTTAGCTTTGGAAATAATTTACTGTAGTACTGTCTCTTATCAGAAAATAATAGTACCAAAATAATGAACATTTCATGGTTCAGAAAAGGTTTTTTGAAACCTTTGGGTTTCAGCCAGTGACTGAACCCAAGAGCCCTGTGCATGCTGAGTATTCATTCTGCCACTGAGCTATACCCCCAACCTCAAAATTTTAAATTTGTTTACATTATGTAAATTAACATTTTCAGATATTTTAATTTATATTTATTGTCACTACGCAGTGCTAATTAGAAAGCATCTATTTTTTTTAAAGGAAATTGCTTCTTTTAAAGTTTTAATCATTTGTGAATCATCTATTTTCTTCTTAAAAGCCATTGAAGTAATTAAAAGCCACTGAAGTAGACTAATTATATTTAACTCTCAAATTTTCTCCTAGATTCTTAATTTTTCAGCTTATCTTCTGTCATTGACATGCAGATATATTTATCTTGGAAATATAACTTAATAAAAAGTTAGAATGACTTGAGTCTCCAAACTTAGTAAATTAAGTAAAAGCTTGTCCAAACTATTTTGTAGGTATTTCTGTTATTTGTCAAAAAATTGTAAATATACTGATTTTTAGAAATAGTCCAACCAAACCTCAGCATTCAAAAAAAAATAAGCAAATGAGTTTCATTAACTTTTAGCCGGTCTTAGGAAACATTCAGTAATCATCAGCAGTCTTATTCATAAAAACTTCAAATTGTATTATAAATCTAGATTAATAGCTTGCTTTTTAAGGTTGTTTTTTACCATACTTTCTAGAATGGGGTTCTGGCATTTACTGTAAGCGTCACCATTTCTTTTTGTGTGTGTGTGTGTGTTCTAGTAGTTCATGCCTTAATAGGAGAGAACATAGAATTTAATCTCGTGGAAATTTATAATCTAGATGGCACTAAAGCATTTCTAGATAAAGGAAGCTGTTACCTTTCTTCCCTTTTGATGGAAAGCTGACTAATTTTGAACGTTGTTGCAACTACGTACTTCTGTTGTATCAAACTCTGCCTGTGACCCTCAGCTTTCTATTATTGTAACAAAACATGTGAAGTGATCAGTTTAAGAAGAGGAGAGTTGGTTTCTGCACCCGTTTCAGAGAATCCCGCTCATGTCCTTGGCCAGGGGGCATACTGCGCTGGGAGCGCAGAGAAGCGCGAGACTGCTCGCCTCAGCTGTGCGCAGTGGGCCGCGCCTCACATCCCAGCCACTCGGGCCTGCGGCGGGGGGCCACAGATTGCAGCCTAGCCGGGCAGTTTAGCAAGACCCTGTCTCAGTGTTGTAGGAAGGCTGTACACACACAGCTTAGTGGTAGAGCAGGTATTTAGTATGCACAAGGCCCTCGGTATCCAGGAGCGTGTGCACATACATAAAGCACACACACCGCATGCACCTCCCAAAACCTGTTCATCGAACAGCTGGGATGAAAGAGAGTGTAGTCCCATGGTCCTCATCAGGGGCACACCTCCAGCGACCGGAGCTCTCCCAGTAGGCTCTGCTTCTTAAAAAGATTCTGCTACCTTCCTGTCGCACCAGGTTAGAGAAATAACACCCACACATTTGAACTAAAACATTTTCCAACGAACATAGTTTAATAGTTATAAGAATGTTCTGGATGAGATAATATAAAATTGTGTTGTGAATTTTAGCTTAATCAGACTTTCTGTGCTAACTGACCTAACTTTTAATTCCCAAAGAGTATTTATGTTACACCAACCTCTCATTAGATTTTTTTTAAATCTTGTTTTAGAAGTAAAGACATTAGGTGATAAGACTCATTGATATACATTAAAATTATTAAATCTATAGATTGGATCTGTATCTTCTGGGAAAACTGAATTCTTAAAGATATGTAACTTGGTTTTTTGCACATTGGAATATCTTTTGAAAATAGAAGATTCTGTCTTTATGTGTAACAAAGAAAAAAAGAAAAAGCTAGTCTTCCTTTAATAGTGGCTATTCTTAACTGACTCTTATCCTACAAATAAAAGTGTTTTCCCCCAAGAAGTATAGTATTTTGTTCACCTTTTGGTTTTGGCTTACCTGAAAAGTAACTGGGTGTTAATTTTTGCATTAAAGAGAGGCAAGCTTCCTGCAGAGCTAAAGCAGGTTTGGGTCTATATGTCATTTGGGTTTCTGCCATTTGAAAAAAGTGGGCAAGCTCATTTTCATAGTTTATATTTATGCAGAAGAATTACTGTCTTGATTTTGATGAAAATAAGAGTATTTGTAGTAAAATTGTGAAGAAACATTCTGTAAGACACTGGATGTGAAGAGAAGCCTTGAGCGCTCCTGCTGGAATTTGAGTACATAGGACCTGACCAGTTTTGTCTAGTGAGCATACGTGCAGCGCCTGCCGTATACCAAATGTTGTAAGAGCATTTTGGAGTACTTAGCTGATTTAATTCACACAGTACCCTGAAGGATAGATGTTGTTGTTACCCTTTCACAGCTGAGAAACAGAAGCATAGAGAGATTACATGACTCCCTGAAGGCCAAACAAGGTCTTTAGTTTTAAGTGAATATTGACATTGTTTAAAATTAAATTTTACGGGGCCAGGGATATAGCTGCGCGGCGCAGTGCCTGCCTGGCAAGCGCAAGGTCCTAGGTTCGATTCCTAGTACAAAGAAAAGGGACCTGTAGACTGTGAGAGCGTGTAGCCCGTCAAACCCATGCACTGCTCTTGCTGACGTAGCCATCTTCTTCCAGTTTCCCTAACACAGCTCTCCTAGAGGGTGCCCCACGTAGGTAGCAAAGATATTTATGTTTATCTGCGTATCCGGTGATGCTTGGTGGAGATGTTTGGCGACTCCTTAAGTGATTGTTTCCCCTAAAATTCTTTGAGTGCAGGCATGTGAGCAGCAGTGACAGAGTGGGCAAGCCCTACCGCGGCGTGAAGCCGGTGTTCAGCATTGGGGACGAAGAAGAATATGACACAGGTGTAGTAATGTTCCTCTACAGACTCTCCCTTGGCCCTCAGGAGTGAGTACAGAATCATCCCGTGAATAGCATGCGGCTTCTTTATAAACAGCGCAGTAGCTGGGGGTGTGGCTCGGTGGTGCAGCGCCTGCCTGGCACATGCAGGATCCTGAGTTCGATTCCTGGTGTAAAAACAAAACAAAACAAAAAATAAAATCTGTAGAGAATTGGAGAGTTTGTGGGTTTCTGTTGAAACTTCACTTTTATATATCTTAAATTGTGCTATTAGAAATCCAAAAGTAGGTCTTTGACCTTAAGGGTCTTCAGCTGAGGAGAGGTCTAAGCTGAGGGTGTTGTGAGGGTTCTCAGTATAGGAGTTGTATTTAAATCCAGATGTTTGAATTTAAATTCCTTTAATCACCACTGTGACACTGAGAGTTGTGGAACTGAACTTCAGAGAATTCCAAAATGGAAGCATCCAAAAAGAGCCTTTCAAACTGGGAGCAGTAACATGAAGGGCCACAAGGTGGTGATATTGTGCCAGGGAAATTTATCTTGCGTGGTTGTCTTTTCATTAAAAGAAAATCAGGGCTGGGGATATAGCTCAGTGGAATAAGCGCTTGCCTAGCAAGCGCAGGGTCCTGAGTTCGATCCCCAGTACCGCAAAAAAAAAAAAAAAAACTATTTTCATGTATAATTCCATCCCAGGATGTCCTTGTTAATAATAATGAACAATTCCTAAACTTCATCTTGTGTTCAGTATCTTTCCACTTGGTGATAAGGTCCCGTATCTTCCTTTCTGGCCTCATTCTTTTTCTATCACACACCACAATTTACTTAATCAATCTTTTTCTGATTCATATTAGTGGTCACCAGTGTTTTTCTGTTTCAGATAGATGACATTTTGAAATTAAATCCAAGGATAAATTCTTAGCAGTAAGGCTTTTAGATTAGAAGGAAGCACGTTAGATGGTCTCAAGATACGACAAAATCACTCTTCTTTCTGAATCCTAACTTGTATTTCTAATTGTTTTTTTTTCCCCTCTTTGTTGCCATATTCCTAGTATCAGTCTCTGTCTCTGTTTCTCTGAGTATCTCAACTTGCACCATTTAAAAAGGGAAAAGGAGGCCGGGGATGTAGCTCAGTGGCATAAGCGCTTGCCTGGCAAGTGCAAGGTCCAGAGTTCAGTTCCTGGTACCGAAACAAAGGGAAGAGGAGAATGGATGAATAAAATTGTATGTAGTATTTATATTCATCATGTATATATCATGGTTACGAAATACTACCCATGTTTGTCACGTATTTCACACTATATAGAACCGAGCAGCAACAAAAATGAGAAAAGCTAGAGCTGTGAGCGTCAACAAGCACAGATGCGACGTTGCTGGGCAGAGTAGTCACTGCAGGAGAGTACAGTGAAGTGGACGAGTTTTGTAGACATTTTACTGAACCCTCAAAATGCTATTGTGTATAATTTAGGAATATTGATATGTGGTTAAAGACAAGATCTTGCAGAACTGATAAGACGAAACATTACTGCTTTGTGGAGAATGCAGTAGTATGTGGGCGGTGAGAGATACGTGTGGGCTTAATTATTACTTACGCTGGATACACGAGATTCCTTTTATCATTATGTCTCTATTTGGGGCTGGGGATATAGCTCAGTGGAATAAGTGCCTGCCTGACAAGTTCAAGGTCCTGAGTTCGATCCCCGGTACCACCAAAAAAAAAAAAAAGCTAAACTTGTGTGTCTGTTGCATTTTGTCTCTATATTCAAAAGCATTTATTTCTAAAAAGCAAGACAAGACCACTTCTACGTATTAACCCTAGAGACTGTAATTCTTTCTTAAATTTGAAAAATAAAAATGTTTCATTTTTCTCATAAAAAAGATTTTTCTGATTTGTCCCAGGATTGATTTTATTTTTTTTAGTATTTTTTAGTATTTTTAGTATTTTCACCTTATTTTCTTGCCATATAAGGAGATGTTTCATAGTAATGTTTCATGCTGTAAGAAAATCTAGTAGTAGGGGTAAGAAAATCTAGTAGTAGGGGTATAATTGACTGTTTTTTTGGTCCCTGAAACTCTGGTTCAAAATACTACTGAAATTATTTTATTCGGTTGTTAGGAAAGGTACCTTTTTAAAGCTGGCAATATCCATATTTAATGCTTTCAATTCTTTATAGATGAAATTGACAGTTCTTCAATGTCAGATGATGATAGAAAAGAGGTTGTCAACATTCAGACTTGGATAAACAAGCCAGACATCAAGCATCATTTCCCTTGTAAAGAAGTGAAAGAGAGCGGACACATGTTTCCTAGGTACTTTTAAAGATGTCTTCAGGGGCTGGGGATATAGCTCAGTGGAATAAGCGCTTGCCTAGCAAGCGCAGGGTCCTGAGTTCGATCCCCAGTACCGCAAAAAAAAAAAAAAAAAGATGTCTTCAGAAGTATAATTGAATCTGCAGAAGTTAATAATGGAAAACTGAACTGCAAAAGACCTTTCTATTTATCCAAGTACAAATAAGATACAATTTTCTTCTGTCAACTTGTGTCTTGATTTTTAAAACAATCTCCTAGATTCACTTGCTATTAATGCCACTCCACCATTCTATTTATGTATGTACATATGTACCCATGTGCACCTATTGTCGAACTATCCCAAAAAGGTTTATAGATGTGACACTTCACACCTAAATTCCTCAGCATAAATACGAACGTTCTTCACGACTCCAGTGCCATTACTCCAACTGAAGTGTTTAAAAAAACAGTACCACTCAACATACAGCTCATACTCAGTTTTCAGAGCATCTCCAAACGATCCTTCGTAGCCCCTTCCCTCTTGGGTCCAGGGTCCAGTTATAGTGCAAAGGTTGTGTTTGTCTGTCTGTTCCCCCTCCCTGTACCGCAGTGCTTTTTCCTTTCCTCTCACTTGCTCTTTCTGTTCCTGGTGAATAAGTCCTGAGTCCACCCAAGTCATTCCATAGTTTGGACTTGTCTGATTCTTGTCTCAGTGATGTTGTCTTATTGTAGTATAAGCCTGTTACCGTTATATTAAAATGAGCTGAGATACAAGGGGTGTGCTAATAATTCTGCAGTCATTTTGTCTTTAGATCCGGTCATAGAAGGTACATAAATTATGCAAGGAAGCCCAACTATTGCCTAGTGGTGTTTGGTATTAGATAAAGACTATGGTGTGTTGCCTAAGAATAGTTTTGAATATAGGTAACATTACTATTTTAATGATTTATGTGTTGCATTTAGAGTATTATGCCTTTTATATTTACATTAATAAAATAATTTTGCATATAATTTAAAAAGTTAAAAGGTGAAATATAGTTGCTAGATTATGCTTTTATATTGTTTAACTCAGAAGTAATTTCATGGAGAGATGAACATTTTTCATCATGTGCGTTATTAAAGAGACGCCTCTTGAATTGCATTTAATACAGTGTCTTTTCTCTTAATGCTCTTTTTTCCTCTCTCAAGCCATCTGTTGGTTACTGCAACACATATGTACTGTTTAAGGGAGATTCTTTCCCGGAAAGGACTGGCTTATATACAGTCTCGACAAGCACTAAATTCTGTTGTTAAGATCACATCCAAAAAGAAGCATCCTGAGCTAATTACCTTCAAATATGGAAATAGCAGTGTTTCAGGAATAGAAATCTTGGCTATTGAAAGGTAAGATGTTTCTTAGGATAGTGTTATCTGAACTGCTGCATGTCACTATTAAGCACATTTTGTTTCTCTGTTTTGGGGAGTGGATGTGGAATGGGATACTGAGCACTTTTACTGTGTTCCTGGTTATCTTCTCCTCAATCCTTAGTCATGCATGGTCTCGTAAGTGCCGTAGCTGACTTCACAGCCCCTCCCCCAGCCCGCACAGTACCAGAAATTTAACCTTTTCGCTGAGCTACATCCCCAACCCTTTATCCCTCCCTCCCTCCCTCCCTCCTTCCCTTCCATTCATCCATTCTTTTGATGGGATTTCACTAACTTGTGAAGACTGGCTTGAGTTTTTGATTCCTGCCTCAGCCTCCTCTGAGTAATTAGGACTACAGGCATGTCCTGCCATGCCCACTTCAGTTTCATAGATTTTATAACACAAGAGAATCTATTCTAGTACTGCACTACATGTTGGTTTGCAGTGAAGTAAGACATTTGTCTTAGAATATAAATCAGCGTTCTTATTTTTTCTTCAGCAAAACATTCTTCTGGAGTTGGGGGTGTAGCTCAGTATTCAAGAACTTCCCTAGTATATACAGGCTGTAGGTTCAATGCCCAGCACTGAGTAAAACAAAACAAAACAAACAACCATTGTTTTGACTGATCATCTGTGACCTAAGCAATGTGGTGATATAATACAGGTTGAGCATCCCTATTCTGAAACTTTCAAATGCAAAATGCTCCACAGTCCAAAACATTGTGAGTGCTGATGTGTTTATACAAGTGGCAAATTCTTTATCGAGGAATTTTGTTATGTGCACTAAATTATTTAAAATATTGTATAAAATTACTTTGAGGCTATATGTGTGAGGCTTATACAAAATATAGATGAATTTTGTATTGTCTTGGGTTCCATCATAAAGATACTTTGTTGTGTATATGCAGATACTGCACAATCAAAAAAAAAATCCTAAAGTACTTACAGTTCCAAGCATTTTAGATAATGGATACTCAACGTGTAACTTACAATCTACTACAAACAAGTACCCCCCTATCTCACTGTGTACCAGTAATAAAAACTCCATAGACTGTCACAAGGGCAGTAAACCGCATTGATCTTGAAACTAAGCCACCTTTAAGTCTGTAGGTCAGATTATAAAGCCCAGAGGGGTAAATCTGATTTCCCAGATTTTGACACTTAGCTTGTGATAGAACCAGATATAGCACTCATGATTCCTGATTTGGGATTCATTCCACCTTCCTTGAATCAGTTAAGATTGTTCTGCTGGTGAGATTTGAGGTTATACTTGCTGTTTATTTATGGAAGTTCTTTAATGTCTGAGCAGTTTTAATCAGCCTCATCTGGAAGAGATAATTAATTCACTTCCTTGTCGGTGCTGACAGACATTAAATAGCAAATGCCATGATTCTACACTGTTGTACAAAAAATCTCTTGAATATAATAATAAATTACGTATTCATACTATGAAAAGTATCTTTAATATAATAACATATTCATTGTATAAAAAATAGAAAAATATAAAAAACATGGCCTCCACATCCTGTCATTAACACTTTGGTGAATACCTTTTTAGGTGTTTTTCTATACATATGTATACATATATTAAGAACTAAATAAATCTAATATAGCCTTTTTCTGTTTTGATTAAAAATATATTTACATTTATATATAAATATAAATGTAATAACATACATGTAACAAATACATTATAAATATAATATTTACATTTTAACAAATTCTTTATAGTGGTTCATATTCTCTTGTATGGGTATTCTTAGGGGACCGATTTGAGTAGTCTCCTGTTGACTGGCATTTAGATTATTTCCATTTTCACCATTAATACACTTTCAGTAGACTTTTTAAAAATCTATGCCAGGCATAGTGGCACATACCTGTAATCTCAGCACTTGGGAGGCTGAGGCAGGATTACCATAAGTTCAAAGCCAGCCTGGGCTCCACAGTTAAGTCCAAGGCCAACCAGAACGACGTAGTGAGACCTTGTCTCCAAAAAAAAAAAAATTTACATATTTACATACTTGTCCAATTCTTCTCCATGACCCGAAGTTCATATAAATTTCATGTCTCTCAGTTAATCCTAAAAAAGATTTCAATTATGACTTATGTATAATAGTAATTACAAATTATGTTATAAAGGTTTTTCTGGGAGTTTGAATAAATTGAGTTTTCATATGTATAGATAAGCGCAAAGATTTGGAAGATAGTCGTAATAACTGAAGATAAATAAACCAGATTCCCTCTCCCTCCTTGTTCGTAGCTTCTGTACTGTCCTGCATATGTGCCACTTACAGAAGGAATATGCGGTGGGATTTTTGTTGGCTTTTATATAAAATTTGTTTTGTTTTGTTTTTTGTACCAGGAGTCAAATTCAGCACCTTGCGCTTGCCCGGCAGGTGCTTACCCCACTGAGCTATATCCCCGGCCCTAAAGTGTTAAAATAACATTTTTATATTCTTGGAGAGGGATTTAATCTATGGTGTTAACATTTTATAATAATTATGCTTTTCACTTTTAAAAGTAGTTTAGATCCTATAACATTTTTTTTTTCCTATAACATTTTTTAACGTACATAACCCTCTGTTAAAATTAGGGTAACTGTTCTTATTATATATATGTGAATCTGTTTTTAGGGAATTTAAGTTACTTGCTCAAGATCAGACCATATGGAAATTACAATTTGGAATTAGAAATCATCAAAACATGACCTTGTAGCTGACTGGATTTTATCTGTGCTGGACACATAATATTCTATTTGGTTGCCTTGTGTTGTATTAGCTAGTTATGTGTATTTAATAATAGGAGAAGTTTGGCTCTGCAAAAATGTGCAAAATCACATTGCTTTTATGTTCATACTTTCTTTTAAAATAAGCTTTGGTGTATTTGTGAAATAAGTTATGGGAAGTGCATGGGTGCAGAGCTCCCCTGGATTTGGGAGATGGGGAGAGCTGCCCATCAGAGGTGATGCTGCTGCATTCTGAAGGGAAGGTGCATTGATGCCTTTTTCTCTTCCATAGGTACTTGATCCCAAATGCAGGGGATGCGACCAGAGCCATAAAACAACAGATCATGAAGGTTTTGGATGCATTGGAAAGTTAATAAAAAGAGAATTACTGAAGTGAAATTAATGCAACCAAGAGAAACATGAACATGTATTTACTGACTGAATACTAACCAGAGACCTTTTATTTGCTTGGGGGGTGCTTGAATGGTGGGTCTAAATGTAAATTATTACAGTCAATTTCTGGATGGTTAAACTTTTTTTAAAACTTCTTTTGCATTTTCGGTTTTATAAAATGATTTATTATAAAGATCAGTTATTAAATGACTTTGAAGAAATTGTCCTCGTGCCCTTATGGACCAAGGGCATAGAATGCAGTTCTGTTTTGAAGAGCTGTTTTAAAGGAACCTGTGTCGCTTTCAGGCTTTACAGCAACCGTACACATATATTTGCAATGTCTTCACTGAAAATTAGAGATAGAATTAGTTGAAGAGACTTCTTTAATTGCTAATTTAGTTTTACCCACTGAACAATACCAGAAACTAAAAAACATAGGTTAATAATGAGTTGTTTCTGTTGTAAAATGAATGCAATCTTTTTGATGAAGTGAAGATTCCAGCCAACTCAAAATGCAGCTCAACGAGAGAAATACTCAGCCCCCAGTTACTAAGTCATCTTTGCTCCACTACGTAATGATCTGAACAGTAAGTGCTTCGGGAATGCTCACTTTCACCCTAATGGTTTCTGAGGAGGAGTTGAGAGCATTATAATGAGTAGGTAGGTGTTAAAGTTAAAATCAGCATTGCAGGGTTAAAACTGTGTGGTGGTGTTACTTTTATTGCAAGTAGATTATTTAGTTCAGCTTATTACAGCACAAGTGTTGAGCACACATTGATTTACCTAAGATGGTGATCTGTGACCATACTAATAGCCACTCAAATGAAGGCCACATGAGCAGAGGGTGGTTGGATTTCAGCTGTCTTTATACCACTTTCTGAAATCTTTCTGTTCTTTTGGTTTGTCTTCCATTAAGGTTTCAGCACTTTGAGACTATCTTTATTTTCTTAATGTGACCAAACTGGAGTGATCTGCTTTATTTTACCGTTTTCTAACCCTAACTTCACTTCCTCCGGCCCATGTTAAGCAGTAAGACACCCAACCACACTCCAGGGGCCGTGTGACACTTCAACTATCCTTTTGGGAAACAGCAACTACACTCTGCCGTGCCCTAAGATGCCGCAGCTTATCTATGAGAGGCTGATAGAAACACCTAGCTGTACCCTGTTAGTAGCCAGTTACCTTAATTTACTTAATGGAAATCACGTGAATAAAAGGAGCACCGTTTGGGAAAGTGTATTCTGCTGCCTAAGTAAGAACGGTTACCTGAGCGATTGAGGATTGGCGTGAAGTCGCACCTAGCGTGATGTTTGCTGTCTGTAACTCTTGCCCAGAACTGCTGGGCTGCCATTATCCCTTCTTGGCGTTCCCTGTAGAAATGTCTTGAAGTCTCATTTTTTGCCCATTTCAGCCGTGGGACTTTTCATATTAATGTAAAGATGTTTGTGTTACTGTTTATTACAATTGTAAATAAACTGGTACAGTTTGCTCTAAATGTTGTTCTTTTTTTTTTTTCAGAATTCTCTTTTATTTGAAAGATTAACTTAGGGATTAAAATTATTCTCATCAAGTTATTAATCTGGCATGTCAAAGAGCTGGTCCCACCTTACTTTTGTCAGCCTATGGAAACTATCCCATGAGCATTGCGATAGTAAGGGCTCCTCTTTCAGAGGCCTTCTGAGAGTTTAGATGTCCACTTGGCCCCAGTGTGGCTTTCTTCTAGTTGGAATTAATGCCGCTTCTTTGTGGCTGACTGTGGACAGGTTACATTTTCCGTGCTTGAGGGGCAGTCCCACAGCATTTGTGCAGTGAACATTGAGTGGTCACAAATGGTAAGTCTTTAGTTATCTTTCAACCTTAGAATATAAACGTTGTTCTTAAAGACAGTGTCTCTTTTCTTTCTCCCCATTTGTAAATATCTAGATGCTACAAAACTAGAAAGTTGAAGACTTCTTTTTCAAGTTGAAATGTTTAGATTTTACTTTTTTTTTTTTTTTTGGCGGTACTGGGGATCGAACTCAGGACCCTGCGCTTGCTAGGCAGGTGCTTATTCCACTGAGCTATCCCCAGCCCCCCTAGATTTTACATTTCTGTTAGATTCCTGTAGAAACAGGATCTTCATTATGAAGAGAGGGGAAGAGGTAGTTTGAAACTAGAAATTAATGGTATAAGCAGACAATGTAGTGCGTACCCACAGTACCAGCTGCTAGGAGACTGAGGCCGGGGGTTGCCTGAGCCCAGTAGTTGGAGACCAGCCTGGGTAACATAGGTATTTTTTTTTCTCTTTTCTCTTTTGATAGAGTGATTGATTGATTGATAACTTTTTGAGACAGGGTCTTGCTATGCAGTTCAGGCTGGCCTTTAGCTCATTTTGTAGACCAGGCTAGTCTCAAACTCTCAACAATCCTCCTGCCTCAGCCTGCTCACTGCTGGGCTTACAGGCATGTGCCACCAGTCCTTTGATATTTCTTTTTTTTTTAAAAAAAAGCTCAAATGAGATTGAAGTCCATACATGCTGAATTATTCCCTTGAACCACTTAGGACTTCATTTTTCCTCATCTGAAGTAACACCAAAGTTAGAAAATTAGACTGAGTGAAAGAGGAAGTGCTCCCCCTCTACTCAGTACACCTTGGAAATTATAGTTGCTCATTAAGGTGTAATATTAACTGTCTATAGAATGGTTCTACTTGCTCACCACTGACAACATATTTCCTAGTAGGATGATAAATTTATACTGATAAAACAGTCATTTTTACCACTGGGATGTTTTGCATTGTCTTGGTCCAGAGTATTTGGCTTCTTTTTCCACAACCATAGTCTCCTGTGCCCAGACTGTACAAGTGCTTCCTTTGTGGCCCAGCTTCACATCATTTGGGTCTGCTTTTGCTCCTGATTCTCAACAATAAATGGGGCAGAAATCAGCCACATCCATGCCACAACCTGAATATTGGGCTGCCTTGAAATTTCCTTTAAATTAAGCCTCACACAAAGTCTTAGGACATGGGCAAAATGTAGGTAAGTTCTTTGCCAGAATGTCACGTGCATGGCTTGTAGTCCAGTTTCCAGTAGAGTCTGTATGCCCAGTGGGCTCTCAGAAGCCTGGCCTTTATTGTGCACATTACTGTCACTATCAGCACTCTGACCACAGTTGCCCTGCAAGTTCTGCTTACAGCATTGTGGAGCTGCTTCTCTGCCCTGTGTATCCAGCCTTTCCAGTCTCCTCTACAAGCCAGTCCCAAAGGTGGCTGAGTCTCATGGTCAGGAGGAGTCACAGCAGTGATAGCACTGTTGGTACCAACTGTCAGCATTATCACTTCCCTGTCGCTGGGACAGGATACCTGATGCCCGCACTCTGGAGTAGGAGAGGGTCACTTTGGTTCACAGTTTTCGAGGATGCAGTCCCTGGTTGGTTGGCTCCAGGTCAGAAACAGCATGGTGGAGGGCCTGGCAAAAGAAAAGCTGCTCAACCCGTGGCCGTCAGAAAGCACAGCGAGCAAAGAGAAGCTGGTCACACACCCGTGACCTCACCACCTCCCTCGAGGCTTCGCCTTTAGCAGTGAGACAGGGACATTGTAGATGTAAGCTGTGACACCAGCATGTGCACATACAGAGTTGATTTTTGTAGGTGGATGTTAGCATCCTATTAGGGTTTTCCTGTCTTTCTAAAAATTTTTGAAATGGTCACTAAGTTGCTAAATTGCCCAGGCTGAACATGAACTTGGGTTTCTCCGGCCTCAGCCTCCCAGGGTGCTAGGGTTAAAGGTATGTACACCATACTTGCCTCATTTCAGTAACTGAAGTGGGGCTGGGGATTTAGCTCAGTGGCATAAGCGCCTGCCTAACAAGCATAAGGTCCTGAGTTTGATCCCTGGTACCAAAAAAAAAAAAAAAAAAAAAAGTCCAATAACAAGTGCAGTTCAATGGCATTAAATGCATGTATATATATTTTGTTTTGTTTTTTTGAAGTCTAAGTAGTTGCAATTGGCTTTAAACTCATGTAGGGGTCAGGCTAGCTTGAAAATCTTGGCAGTCCTCATGCTTTAGCCTCCTGAGTGCTGGAATTATAGGCACACACCTACCACTGTGTGTGGTTTAGGATTTTTTTTTTAATGTTACTGGCACACTTTTGACATACACAGCGATCACATTCAGAGGGTAATTGTATCTAATAGAATATATCTTGCTTCATCTTTCTTCCCATTTATAAAAGGATTGTTTTCCTTTTTTCCCCGTATTTTCCCTTTTCCTTTCCCCCTTCCTTCCCCTCCCCTCCCTCCATTCTCCTTCCCATTTGAACATCCTCTTACTATGTCCATTACCTATAACGGATATCCATCGTCCATTTTGGTCTGTATTTACCCGTCAGTTTCTCACTGGAGGTATTTTCACATTTCTAATTTGAACCTTACACCTAATTTGTGAGGAGGCAGGATGTTAAACAGTTCATATGTCCTATTTTTAGTGAGCACAAGGTGTGCCTGCTGCATCTTCAGTGCTTACAGCAGTGCCTGGCCTGGAGTGGAACTCACCCTTTATTTGCTGAGCAGAGGAAAGAACAAGAACAGAGAGTGCAAACTGGTGACTTGACAGCTGACAGTGACATTTCCTGTGGCCGTGCAAGTTTTGCCATTTGAAGTGGCTTAGGATTTAAAAATGAAATTTTCCCGTAATTGGCATACTTGCCTTCTAATACGTAACACCTACTTGTAACACTCCATGTCGGGTAGTTCTTTCGGTTTTCTGTGGAGGTGCTGGGACTCAAACCCAGGACCTTGAGCGTGTGAAGCAAGCACGTAGTCTGCCACTAGCTGTCTTCCCCGTCCCAGTCTGTAAGTGTTTACATTGTTGTGTAATCGTCAGAACAACCCTGCGTTGTCTGTGCTGTCGTGTCTAGTTTATGCACGGGCCGCAGAGGGACAGCAGCGCGCGGAAGCTGAGCAGCGCCGCCGTCTCCAGAGCTCACTGCCCCAGGCTGTGCTAACCCGCCTCGCGGCGTGCTGTCTTGGGAATTGTGGATCGGAGCTCGCGGCGTGCAGTTCGCTGCTTTTTTCTCTTACGTGGGCACCTTCACTGTCTAGTGGGAATGTTAAGTGGTCTGCTCTGTCTAGATTAATTTTTCCAGAGTCACACCATCTGTTAGCAAAGTTGTGAGCTCAGATTGCGCCAGAAATTTAAATACAGCTGTATGCCTGTGTGAAGGTATGTATGTGTGAAGGAGACGCACATGTAGGCTCCTTTCTCCCTGTAAAAAGCTCTAACCCAAGAGGATGATTTAAAAGTTTCATCCTTTGCTTTTAGCATCACATTTTCTAATTTGGTTTTATCATCTTCTGTGCTTATTCTGTGCAATTGACTGCAATTATTTCTTCTGGTTTTCAGCCCCCTTATGTGCATACCCACCTCTCCTCTGACAGGCAAATTCATATTCCCCAAGACTACCGAATTCTGTGGAGGAGCGATTGGAGGGGTGCAGCCGGGGGGCTCCCCGGGGCGAGGAAGGGCTAGCTGTGGCTGGTGGTGATGTAAAATAAAGTGGTAGGGGTGGGAGAGAGAAAAGGGCCCTATCCGCAGCCATGGGTGTGGGACGAGATCGGAAAGACCGGGCGGCTTAGATGATGTCCTCCTTTTGGAGGGCTGGGGGCCTCGGGAAGCCAGTCGTAAACGGCAGAGACCACAGGAGCTGTGAAGAGGGCTCCTGTGGTACGTTGTTTCAGACAGCTGAGCTTGGGTTGTTCAGGGGCAGTGAAGTGCCCAAACGCTCGGACAAGGGCAAGCAGATTCCGGCGCATCGGGGTGATTCGTTGAGAATACTGTGTTTGAACCTTCACCTCTGTTCCCCTCTGTAGCTCCTGCCTACTCCTGGTATCCCTCGACTGACCAGGGTCCGGGGGTTTGTTTACAAGGCTCAAGCCGTCAACGCACGGCGTTACCCTGGCCAGAGAGGTGATGCAGCTAACAGCTCAGAATCGGCCGGCACTGAGCACTTAACATGTTTCGGCCCGGAGAGGCCGCCTCAAACATGTACCGCCGCAAAGCCGCACTGAGGTTGACGTCCCCTCCTCGCTCGCGGGAGGCAGTCTCCTTCCGATCGTCCTGTGGCGAACAACGGGCCCTTAATGGGTGTTTGAGCAGGGATGTGACTCAGTAGCAAAGCGCGGGCTTAGGGTGTGCAAGGCCCTGGGATCCAGCCCCTCTGCTGCAGAAACACCGTCACCGCCAGGACAAAGATCTGCGGGCAGGATTGCGCTGCCACCTCGCGAGCACCCGGGCCGACGGGCGGGGCGGAGCCACCGGCGCAGCGGCCCCGCCCCCTCCCCTGCCCCGCCGGGTCCGCGCCGCTGCTCAAGCCCCGCCCCCGGCTCCGCCCACACTGATCAGGCCCCACCCCGGTCAGACGCGTTTCGGCGTGCCCGGCGCGGTCAATTCCGGGAGGCCATGTCGTGTAAGTGGCGCGGCGGGCGCACGGCAGAGAGCAGCTGGCCGCGGGGTTCGGGTCGCGGGGCCCCGGTCTGGCGGCGGGGTGAGCGGCCTCCGAAGCCCCGCGTCCGGGCGCGCCGTCGTGCGCCGTCGTGGGCCGCGCGGCCCAGTCCCGGCCTCCGACCTCCCGGTCCCCTCCGCTGGGGCGCAGTGCGTGTCGCGGCGGCCGCGCGTCACGGGCTGACCGCGCGGGTCTCCCGGGTGCAGACCTGGGCAGGTGCAGGGAACCCGCCCGCGGTGCGCGGCTCCTCAGCAGCAAAGTCAGGTTCGCAGGGACGGGGAAGACCTTTAGCGAGTTCGCGCGGCGTTCTGACGCGGGACAGCGCGGCCGCTGTCCCCAGGTGAGGTCAGCCTTTGCGTCCTGTTACCTGCGGCGCTCTGGGACGCGTGGCGGGCGGTTACGAGTTCAGGCTCAGCCTGGCAATTCAGCAACTTTGTGATACCTTCTCAACATAAAATGAAGTAAACCTTGTTGGGATTGCAGCTCAGGTTGAAGGCCCTAAATTCAGTCCCGAATACAAACGAGCAGACGAACTGCATTCAGGAAAAGGGCTACAATTAGCTTTTCTCCCTCTATTTAGGAAAACTAAGAAATGGGCCATTTACATTTTCATCCGTAGCAGGTTTAACCCTGAGCCAAAGAGCTTTTCATCGAGAGCCCGGGCTTTCTTAGTGCGGATGATCTGATCTGTGCATTAGATGGTTGGCCGTCGCGGCAACCCTAAATACCCCCGCACACTGCCGGCTGCTGCCCGCTGGAGAGCGCGGCTCCGTCGGAATGCAGAGCCAGTCTTCCCGCAACTGTCTCCTTTATGTTTGCCCCCAGCCTTCCGCTTGGCCCTCATCCAGCTTCAGGTTTCTTCCATCAAATCGGACAATGTCGCTCGAGCTTGTCACTTTGTTCGGGAAGCAGCAAAGCAAGGAGCCAGAATAGTTTCTCTGCCCGTAAGTACAGTAGTCACCCCTTCCGGTCGTCTTGTGTTCTGGGGCCAGCGGTGTCTCCTGGAGCCCCAGGACTGCTCCGTGTTTGCCTTGTCTTTATCTGTCAGAGACTTTCTGGGGTTCCTCATCGCAGGGCGTGTGAACATTTTCAAGTTCATGCGGTTCAGAAAAGGAACCCTTGTATATTGAGGAACTAACCTCAAGATAGAATACTCTGCTTGGATACTTCATTCTTTCTTTCTTTTTATTTTATTTTATTTTATTTTTTTTTGGCGGTACTGGGGATCAAACTCAGGACCCTGCGCTTGCTAGGCAGGCGCTTATTCCACTGAGCTATATCCCCATCCCCTGGATACTTCATTCTTTGGATAATTAATTCTTTGAAGGATGACAACATGCTGGCTTTAGCACTAAACCATCATTTTATTTTTTAAATGACCAAACAATTATGTAGAAACATTTAGGTAGCCCTTAGCGTCTCAAAGTCATTAGAATTCTACATCTCTTTTGTAGATTGTTTCTTCGGCAGTGGAACCAGTTGAACCACCATTTCTGTCAGGAAGGGCAGAATTAAGCCCAGACAGGGCTCCCCCACTGTGAGGGTGCGTTTTTTGTCCCCTCTTCTTCGTCAAAAGCCTTTTGGGGGTCAGTAGTTGGGACTACTGCAGGTAACATCATCATGTCCAGCCATGTCCAGCTATGAAGAGGCAGAATTAGCAGTTGTCTGTTAATCTTGTCTTGTCTAGATTAACTGGAGAATTTTCAGGACTACCTTTTTCAGTCAGGCTTTACCCTGCTACAGACGTGTTCAGTTACTAGGAATCTCTAACAAGGGAGCTGCAGATCCTACCACTAACCCAGTCTTACAGCGCTGGTCCTGGGCTCACTTGTGCTGGCCTAATCACGGCCCCTTATTGGCTTATGTTGCCAAGGGTAAGAGCATAACGCCTAGGAAGTAAAGTGTGCTTACTTCACAGTTGTATCTTGTACAAGCTGGTGATCTTTGGCCTTGAGTTTCCGAGCACAGTGTGTGGTACATAGGTGACATCATTAATTGCAAAATGAGTGAATCAGAGCTGGAATCTATTGTTTTCTTTCTGTAGTTTTGTGATGTCGGAGAGTTGTTGAACACAGCCATGCTGCCAGTGAGTAAGAGACTTCATAGGACCAGAATGATAGTGCCAAGTCAGGGGTGGTGGTGCGCGCCTGTAATCCCAGCACTAAGGAGGCTGAGACAGGAGGGTTGTTGCAAGTTTGAGATCAGTCTGGGCTACAAAGTGAACTCAAGGGCAGCCTGAACTGCATAGGGAGACCTTATCTCTAAAAAAAAAAAAAAACAACCAAAAAGACAAAAAAGGGTAGTCCCAGAGGGGAATGTAAAACCAGCTGGTTTGTAGATGAGAAATGTCTTAAGCCTATGGCTTTCAAAGTTTGTATACTTTTTCTAGACAAGTTTCATAGATTTACATAGATAACAGTATCATTTTTGTGTTTAAGGATAATTCATCCCCATACCCAAAGTCATGTGAGTAAGCCTGATTTGTAGTGTGGCTTGGGTGCCCAAGGTTGGGGGCTCGTTCTGGAAACATGAGGTAGAAATAAGCCTAGCGTTTTGCAGGGCGACCAGGATTTGGTGCAGCTCTCGTGAATCGCTGCCCTAGGCCCACCCGGGAGCTGCCGCTTTGCCTTTGGCCCCGGGGCTTTAGCTTTAGCTTTAGCTTTAGGGTTTGTCTTTGCTGTGTTTTGGTTCCTGTGGAGAGCCTCTCTGCCTTATTTCAGCAGAACTTTAAAATGGGATGAATGTGTGGGTGATTTTTTTCTCTTTTTTCTCTGCTAACATTATTCTAGGAATGCTTTAATTCTCCGTATGGCACGAAATATTTTCCTGAATACGCGGAGAAAATTCCTGGTGAATCCACACAGAAGCTTTCTGAAGTAGCAAAAGAGTACAGCATATATCTCATTGGAGGTAACTTCCTTCCACGTGGTATAACGAATGTTCTTTACTTTACAAACATTTGAATAATGTTTGTTACATTTAAACTGTGCAGCAATTCAGCCCTGGAAGGAGAAAGTATATTTATATCTAGTAACGTGGGGAAAGTTCAAGACACACTTGTTAAATGGGGGAGAAAAGGCGAGTTCACTGTGCTGGTGAGCAGACTATGCCACACCACTTAACCCCACCCACAAAACATGGCTGTGACTTTCACATGCAGTTATACATGTAAAGGCATAGTAAGTATTACAGAATGCCACTACGTGACACCAGCATTTTTTTCTGGAGAAGAAGTAGGAGTATAGGGTTGAGTAGAAATGGGGAAAGAAATCATACGTGTCATTTATTACATAATATAGGATTGAAAAAAATTTTTCATAGCAACCACATACATAAAGATAGCTTTACTTTTGTGTTTTTGAAATACATTTTAAAATATTCTGCTTGCTAAAATGTTTTAGTATATGTACTGCCAAAGCGAGCGTGTCTATTTGCTAAAATAAGCATACTAGTGTGTGTGTGTTGCGGGGGTACACCTGCAATCCCAGCATTTGGCAGGCTGAGGCAGGAGGGCAGCCGTGAGTTCGAGGGTACTCTGGGCTACATAGTGAGTTCAAGCCCAGCCTGAACTACATAGCAAGAACCTGTCTCAAAAGAAAAAAAAAAGACTAAAACTGCTTAGTAGGTACAGCAAACAAAATTAGTCTTTGCATTATGACATATTAAGATTTAGAGACAAATAACAGATAACAAACCAAGAAGCCTAGAGCTGGACCTGCATTCAGTAATGCGGAACTTGTGACCTAAGTCTCGTCTTGAGGCCTTTGGGAATACAGTCTTGTTGCAGGGCCTGGTAAATTTAGCTTCAGCAATAAGAAATTTTTTTTCTCTAATGTTACTTATTAAGTGTTGCTTAAGATGATGTCTGAATTTCAGGAAGTTTGGTTAACCAAACTGTCTTTGGCATCTGACCTACTTGTATTTCATCTATACTCTGGAGTTTATCTTGAAAAAATCATATTCAAGAGCAAGTGCTTAAGTAAAACTTGAAAGTGAACTTTATGAGACGCAGTGGACAGCTTATCAGGCCTTTCTTCAGTTACCCTAGAATGAGTAGCCATTCTTTTTTTTTTTTTTTTACTGTGCACACTTGATTTATTCATGACGAAACTGGACATACAACTTGCAGGCCGCATGGTCTCGGGCTGTTATTTATAAAGAGCCTAGCAAAGCACTCCCTTTAGCAGTACATCAACTACTGAAGTCCACGGCCCTATGCCAAACGCTGGGAACGTGGATTCGGAGAACACAGATTTCAGGCTTCACTGAAGATGAAGCCCCATCTCCAGGGCACGAAAGTTTCTGGGGAGAGAAAACTACCCTACAGCACAGGTCAAGGTGTACTTGGCTGTAGATCTGAAGAACACACTCCCTTCTGAATCTAGCACGGAGGCGAAAGGCCGGTCCCAGGAAGGGGCCTTGGTGGGTAGCGGGAGGCCGCGGGTGGGACCCTGACTCTCGGCGAGAGGGCGCTGTCTGGGCGGCCCGCAGGCGGCCCGCCTCCCGGCTGGTCCTCATCCTCCACAGCGGCTGGGCCGGCAGCCCTGGCGGTCAGCAGCAGCAGCAGCAGCAGCAGCGAAAGCGCCAGCTCGGACCATCCTCCAGCCGAGGTCGGGTGGGCGTGCAGACATCCAGCCCGGGGCAGCCTCTGCTCCAGTTGGGCCCTGCCGCTCTCGGGCGCCCTGGGGGTAAGAACCGCAGCGCCCAGCCCCGAGGGCACTGTGCCTGGGGATTCCAGGACTCCATCCTTCCATTCGAGCCTGCCCAGCCCCAGCTTACCTTCCCAGAGGGCTTCGTAGAGTTCTGAGACCTTTGCCATCGTCCCGGAACCTGGCAGCGCCACTCCATTCTCTTGTATTAAGATTGATGTACATGTTTCTTTTTGCAATGAAAGGCTCCATCCCCGAGGAGGATGCCGGGAAACTGTACAACACCTCTCCTGTGTTTGGGCCCGATGGAAGTTTATTAGTAAAACACAGAAAAGTAAGTAGGAATGTGTGAGTTCGTTTCCTCTTGAGAATTGGCTTTGACATCCCCTTCCCCCTCTTTTACAATACTGTACAGGCTTCAGATGTTTGACTGGCACAAGTGACTGTTCTTGGCCACCTGTTCTTGCATTTTTATGCAAACACAGATGAGTGAGCCTGTCACTATCTGCAGAAGAACAGACGTCCTTCCCAGAAGAAACTGGACATTGACTTGCACACTATATTGAAAACATAGAACCTACAATACCACTTTCCTAGTTCCCTGTGGCCAGCTTATGGGTGGATTGTGGGTAGGTTGGGTGTAATGTTGGTACAGTTGATTGTAGGACATTTCTGTATCTACCATGGGAAGTCTGCCATTGCTGCTTGGAGAAAAGGTAGTAACCAAATAAATGATTTGCGATGCAGATCCATCTGTTTGACATCGATGTTCCTGGGAAAATTACATTTCAAGAATCGGAAACACTGAGTCCTGGTGACAGTTTCTCCACCTTTGACACCCGTATGTACCAGACAAGTTTGCCTCTCTCAGTCACCCCGGTAACGGGGGGCACTATTCCTTTATGTTTCCTTCGTGTTCGTCTCCGCCTTTCTCACGTAACCTATTTGAAAGACCAGAAAGGAGGAAGGCAGAGATGTGGCAAGTGAGGTCCAGATGGAGAATTCAGAGTTTAACATAAATGTACTCTTCCACTTGGTCAGAGCCTCTCATGACAGCTGCCAGAGTTCCTCTGTTTGCTCATGACTGAGCCTTGCACCTAGATAAGGCGCACTCAGCTGAGGTGAATCTCTCGTCTCTAGTCTGATGATGTAAATGAAGTCTATGTGAGGAGCAGTGCCAATAGGATTGGACTTAGAGACCGTCTCCATCCAGGGTTCTGTGTTCATTGGTACCTGTGCATGTTCTGTGATCATTACGTCATGGGAGGTTTATGCTGCCACACTGTGCTGCAGTTCAGCTTTTCATTTATGCTCCTTTGTTTGGAAACAGCTTACTGCAGAGTGGGCCTGGGCATCTGCTACGACCTGCGCTTTGCCGAGCTTGCACAGATCTATGCACAGAGAGGTGAGCAGCGCTACACTTCTGTTACGCAGTTGTTTGCAGGTTTGGCTCTGGGCTGGTTTCTGTGGGGACAGAAGGAATTCTTTGCTCAAATATTGCACAAATGCACAAAAAGTTGGGGTGCAGTCTTACTCTCTCCATGTGCAGCGCCCCAACCCCCCTCCGGTCTGGCTTTGTAGACTTGCGCTGCGTGTGGGTGGTCAGGTTTCAGGAGGCTTCTAACTGGGCACGTGCTGCACTGCTAAGGCAGAAGCCATGCCCGGTCTCCCGTTGGGCTTCTCCTGTAACTGTTTTGGGAGTCGCTTGCAGCCTCGCAGCAGTGAAGGTGTCGCCTGCCTTCTCGCGGGTTTCAGCTCAGGTATCATTCCGTGGTACTTCAGAAGAAGGGAAACGCGAGTATCTGGAAAGCACCAGGGCCCAGTCAGATCTGGTTTCTGGTTCTAACTCTTCCCCTTAGCTGACATAATACTTAGGGAAAAGCATTCCACCTTTACAGCAGCGTCATTTTTAGCTTCCTTATGGTGAAGGTGTAAGGATTAATGAAAGAAAACCTGCACAGCCTCGCCCCTGGCGCTCAGCAAGTATTAGCATCTTTCCAGCACTGCTGAGGCTGCGTCTGACTGGCCTGCTGGCTCAGCAAAAGGTGGAGCGTCCAAACTCCGGGTTTGACAGTCTGCTGAGCCTCGTGCAAAAACACTACAGCAACTGCTCTGCCCTTACTTTCAGGTGAAGAGTCACAAAATGTGGTTCTTGGCTGTGCGACCCTGATCGTGCTGGGAGAAATTTGAATGAGAGTTCTCCACTCTTTTTAAGTGAACGTACTTGTTCTGATTTCAGGCATCAGGCCTACTTTTCTTTCAGCTGTGTTTTACATGTGTCTCAAAGAATTCAGAGCCATATGTTAGTGCTGATGCCTCTGATGAGGCTGATACTGCTTTGTGCTTGAAAAAGCTTGAATTTTGTCCTTGCTGGGTGAGCACTGAAAGACTGGTGTCACTGACTGTTCATCGTTCTCTGGCTTTTCACTCTCAGGGTGCCAGCTCCTGGTGTATCCCGGAGCTTTCAACTTGACCACTGGACCAGCTCATTGGGAGTTGCTTCAGCGAGGCCGGTAAGGAAGGACTCAAACATCTCAGTTTTTTTTTTTTTCTTTTGGTTTTCTTTGTTTGTTTGTTTATGGAAAGATTTCCAGTTTGGCGGAAGTACAGCTTTCCTGAAGTGAATCATTCTTAGCTAGGATGCAACTGGAGATGACCCATTTGCAGGACTTCTTCAGGAGACAAAGTACCAAGCTCCGGATTTTGAGGACTGTGTTCCTCGCATTTTCCAATGCGCTCACTCAGCGTGTCCTTTTGGCAGTGCTCTCATCTTTCTGTAGTGAGCTGTGGATTGGTCTCTCTGGGGACAGCCGCCAGCAGCTTTTACAGAGACGCTGAGATCCGCAGAGCCGGTGTGTGTAGAGCCCCAGGTGCCAAGGAAAGGGCGGCCGTTGTCTCAGCACGGCAGCCCCAGGGAGAGGGGCAGTGGTCCGTGTAGCTGGCTGTAGCACTCAGACTAGTGGGCACCTCCTGCACTACCTCCCGCACATCATCCTGGGGCTCCCCCGCATGAAGCCATTGCGAGCAGGTCTTCTTCCCCAGCCAGGCTTTCTCAGCCCAAGGCCGCGCACACACACGGGCCCTTGGTTCATCACAGCTGCCTTTTCGTTAGTTCTCTAAGGCTGAAGGGCGGTGAAGGGCAAAGAGCAGAAGTGGATCGTACAGGAGCTAAAAAGAGTGCTTGTGTGTGTTTGTGTGTGGTGCCCTACAAGTCATAAAATACTGTCACAGAGGACTTTTATTACACGTATTCACTTCCCACCAGGGTCAACGTAGCATTTCTAGCCCCCTAAAATGCTCTTTTCTGCCCCTACCCAGTCAATGCTGTGCTTTCTTTGCCCAGAGGTAGTCACTCTTCTTTCTAAAGATGCTGGTAACTTTTAATGGAGAAGAAAGAGGTTTTGGCGAATTGCAGGGTGGAAGATGGATTTGGGAAATATGATTCCATGAATATTACGAAGTATGCAATCTTATTAGAAAGAAAAGCTTGATACGAGGATGACCCGGAAAGGGTCTCTCCATTAAGCCCAGAGCACTCCCAAGAGAGACGGGTAGGTGCCTGGGCTGCCACCAGAACCTTGCGTGATTTGTGGTGGTGGGACTCCCGCCCTGGGCATGGCAGCCTGTGCAGCTCTCTAGGTGTGTTGTCCCAGCCAGGCCACTGTTCTCTAGCTTTCGTGACTTGTTTTACCAGAGAAGCTCCGCTCTTTTGTCACGCCAGTTGGCTTATGCTAGGGCCCCCAGTCGCACTACTAAAATACTAGGTGGGTAATTCTGCGCTGTATGGGGCTGTCTTTTGCGGTGTGGTCTATCCAGCAGCATCCCTGGCCTCTACCTGCTAGATGCCAGTAGCAACTCTCCAGTTGTGACAATCAAAGAGTCCCCAGACCTTTTAGTGGACAAAGTTACTTTTAGTTAAGAATCAGTGAGTGATGCAACAAGATGCTTTTTGCTTTAAAGACAGCGTCTTGCTGTCTTGCTCAGCCTGGTCTTTGAACTCCAGGACTCAGGTGATCCTCTTGCACCAGCCTCCCAAGTAGCTGGGATCACAGACAGGCATCACCATGCACTGTTTTGTAGAGAGTTCATGGCTTTAGCTTCCACATCTGAATCAGTCTTTTTCAGAGAAAAAATTGTATATATAGTGAATAAGTACTTTCTTTTTGTTATTTTCTCCTAAGCAATGCAATACAACAACTATTTAGATAGCACTTATATATATTATTTTAAATAATCTAGAAATGACTTAAAGTACAAAAGAGAATGTGCATCAGTTATATACAAATACTACACCATTAAACTTTTAAAAAATTTATTTAAAAATATATAAAACCCAAAATTGTACATATTTAAAAATGTATTTTAACATACAGAAAAACTAAAAGTATACATATTAGTGGGGTACTGTGCAATGCCATGATACATGTATTCAAATCAGGTTAAACATGTTTAACTCCTGTCGCCAGGCACACTGTGGCCTAGTCACAGCACTTGGGAGGTCAAAGCAGGATTACTTGAGCCCAGGATTATGACATCAGTTTGGGCAACAAAATGAGGCTTTGTCTCAAAACAAAGATAAAAAACCATATCTCCCAAACATTCATCATTTCATGGTGCTACTTTTAAGTCCTTCCCAATAGCTTTTTGAAATGTACGGAACATTGCCGTTGCCCACGGCCACCATACTATGGACAGTACACAGAGCTTGTGCTCCTGCCTTGGTGCCCCCCGATTAAACTTCTCCCATCTTCCTGCTCCCCAACCCCTGCCCTGAGATAACGAGCATTCTGTTCTCAGGGTCTGAGATCAACTTGGTCAGACTCCACATAAAGTGAAATCATGAACACTTGTCCTTCTCCATCTGACTTCTTTCACTTAGCAGTGATCTCTGGTTTCATCCGCATGCTGCACACGGTAGGACTTCGTTATATTTTATGGCTGGATGGCAGTTCTTTGTATATAGGCCACGTTTTCTTTACCCACTCACGGCTCCTAGGTTGTTTCCATTTCTTGACAACTCAAGTGAGCATGGGAGTGCGTGTCTCTTCAATGCTTCCATTTCCTTTCCTTCTTTTTTTTTGGTCTTTTTTGATTCACGGTCTCACTACGCAATTCAGGCTGTCCTTGAGCTCACTTTGTAGCCCAGGCGGGTCTCGAACTCATAACCATCCTCCTGCTTCAGCCTCCCGAGTGCTGGGCTTACAGGCGTGTGTCACCACAGCCCGCTTCATTTCCTTTCGGTATGTACCCAGTAGAATTATGGGATCATTCCCTTTTCTCCACATCCCCGCCAGGACCTATCTTTTTTCTTTTTGATGATAGCTGTTTTCACTGAGGTGAGGTGGTTTCTCATCTTTGTGTCCTGCATTGTCATTTCCCAGATGATTAGTGATGCTGGACATTTTTAATGTTGGCCATGTACGTTAGTATGGCAGCCTTCTGTCAGTGTGACAGAACACTGGTATAAGCAGCTTGTGAGGGAAGGTTTATTTTGGCCTATAGTTTCAAACATGGCTGCTTGGCTCCGTTGCTTTGGATCTGTGAAGCTACAGCTCGTTTCTTAAGTTTGTGGAAGAGCCTACTCACCTTGCGGTGGCTCAAGAACAAAGACAAAGGGGTGATGGTGTTCCAACATCTCCCCTGAGGGCACCCCCTCACTGCCTTAACTCTCCTGCTGGGCCCCACTTCTCCAAGTTCCCTCCACCCCGTCCTACCATGGCCCACACCACCTGCAACCCACTGGCGGTTGCCGGGGACATTCGGGACCCAAACTCTGGCATTATCCGTATGTCTAGGTCTGTTGCCTTTATTTTTCTCTTGCTGGTAGTAGGAGTTGAATCCAGGGGCTTGTCCATGCTAGACAGGTGCTCAGCGGGTGTTGCATCCCCCAGCCCACGCACTTTTAGTTTTTTTTGTTTTACTTTTGAGTTTTTAGAGTCGACTACATATTCTAGTTATTAACTCCTTGTCAGATAGTGTGTAGTTTGTAAATATACTTTCCCATTCTGTCGGGTTTTTTCTCCCTCTGTTGATTATAGCATTTCCTTTGCTGTGCAGGACTTTTTAGTTTGTTATAATCTCATTTGCCTATTTTTTGCTTTTATTTCCTGTGCTTTTGAACTGTTGCCCACTCCGGTGTCCTGAAGTGTTTACCGAGGCTTCTTCTATGGTTTTGTTGTTTCTGCCCTGTTTTCTAAAGCGTCTGTACATGGTAGAAACTGTTGCAAACACCTAATACATGGTTACTTCTATCCACCGTCTGCAGCGCTGTTGACAATCAGGTATATGTGGCCACGGCCTCTCCGGCCCGGGATGAGAAGGCCTCGTATGTGGCTTGGGGACACAGCAGCATTGTGAACCCTTGGTGAGTGTCTGAGGGAGGGTGGGCTGGGCGGAGCTCGGGAGCTGACACATGCGCAGCCCTTCCATCTCCCCCTCCTTCCCCAGCAGCCTGACAGACATTAGAAAAGCTTGTACTTGAAAACCACGTGGGAAGGACACTGTCCTGTTTACCTAAGTGAGGGCTCAGCACTCTTCTGCTTATGCAAGTGACCTTCGTCGTCAGTCGTAGTTGGATCCGTGAGGGTAATCAAGGCGGCAGTGATGGATGGGTGGTTTCAGTAAGAGAAGGTTAAAATTTAGCCCATTTCTAGGGCAGGAATAAGTTACAGGGTGAGAACTTTGTCCTAGCACAGTGATGACAGGAAAGGGGGGATGGGTTCAGGGAGGGAATGTGCTTATGTCCCTCGGGTACAGCCTTACTCAGTGAAAGCAGACGAAGCTCTGTCCAGAGGTGCCTGCGGGCACATGTTAATACGCATACCTTTCAGCCCGTGTCTGTAAGTTTGCACTTTCGTATAGTATCTCAACTTGAACTGAGGGCCTTCGCCTTACTAAGCGCAGTTTATAATGATAGAATTGGAGTTCACAGAGGTAAAGTAGCTAGAACCTGTGTTTCAGTCGATGACTTTGAACTTCAGAACTTTAATCTCTACTACTTGTTTATGAATACACACCTACAGACTGATAGGTATTTCTACAGTTTCAGGGTAGATAGGCTAGTAACAAGATGAGAAAGGTAAAGCACTGTGGGGTCTCAAAAGGTTCACTCCTCTGACATACTGTCCTCAAAGCTCCAAGTGTGTGGTGGGCAGGCCTTGGAAGATGTGACTGGTAAGAGAGGCCCCGTAACCCTTTTACCTGTTACGGTTTGGAGGGTGAAGCCAGCTTGAACACGGCTGTGCATTTGCATGCAGTTCTTCAGGGTGGGTAGCAGCCTGAGCAGGTAGGAAGAACAGAGGCAGCCCTAGCCCTGGGAAGGGCCTGACTAACGTACACTGACAAGGAAATAGGACAGCTTTGCTACCAATGAGCAAGGCACAGGCTCTAACCCCAACTGTTTATAACCATGGAATAGCTACCATTTGCTAGCAGTTTTCAGTTTATGAAACATACTCCATAATTATCTCAGTAAGCCACGTAGAACTCCTTCCCATGTGATGTAGTGGGAAATGGACATTCACGGTGACTTGCCACAGGGTGACATAGCTACAGAGCAGGAACTTACATACCTACCTTGATGTTTTCTTCTCTCTCTCTGTTTTGTGGTACTTATATTGAACCCAGGCAGATGCTAAGCAAGCACTCTGTCACTGAGCTACATCCCCCAGCCACAGTCCCTTTGATTTATTTTGAGACATGGTCCCGCAGTGTTGCCTAGGATAACCTTGAACTTGTAATCCTTCTGCTTCAGCCTCCTGCGCCCCGAGGAGTATAGCAGTGCACCACCATGCTCTGCTACATTTTCAGAATCATTCTGTTTTGGTTTATGAGATGGGGGCGGGGAATGAAGAGATCTTTGGTATCACCAGATATCAGTAAATCTACTCATTCTCTGAATCTATTTTAGGGGCGAAGTCATAGCCAGAGCTGGCACTGAAGAAACGGTCCTGTATTCAGATATAGGTAAGATCTGCCCTGGTGCGGTTTAGGTCTGGGGCCTCCAGGTCCCCAGCGCTGCCCACATACTCATTCCCAACACTGTTAGAGGGGTCATGTTAACACCCTCAGCGCAGAGGGCCGGATTCCATAGCTGTGAAGCTGTGCTCACGGGGAAGGGCTCCTTCACGCCACTCCGTGTTTCTCTTGAGAACATTCGAGGCGTAGCTCAGCTAGCATTTTCTTGGTTTGGTTTTAAATGTTCTCAGGGCCAGCGCCAGGTCATTTGTGTGTTGAGCTAAGGACGATGTTGTGGAGTCACTTGCTGAAATTCTGGCTGTGTTTGCAGTTTGGGGAGCGGTTGTCTTGGCCGGTAAGGAGTTGCAAATTATTCACCATCCACTTTCCTGTACTTGCAGATCTTAAGAAGCTGGCTGAAATACGTCAGCAAATCCCAATTTTAAGACAAAGGCGATCAGACCTCTATGCAGTGGAGCCAAAAAAGCCCTAAGGATGTCACATGTCACAAAACAGCATGTCACGAAACATGAAGATACATACGGAACATACGTACTGAGCCCTTCTCATGGTGGGCAGCACACTTGCTCTAGGAGCTGCACCCCTGTTCCCTACTGAATGTATCTTACTTTCTTCACACGTTCCTTTTTTTTGAAACAGGGTCTGGCTGTGTAGTCCAGGCTGGCCTTGAACTCGCAGCAGTCTTTCTGCCTCAGCCTCCTGAGTGCTAAATTTCAGCCTTTTCCTACGCAGAGAACTCTGCTGACATGACAGAGCCTCAGCAACTGTCCTCATATTAAGTAGAAAGGACACAGGCCAGTGTCAAGTAGCAGCACAGGGAACTTCAGTCTGCTCAGAGCAGCTGGAAGACGCAGATCTCGGTGTCCTGGCAGTTGACTGACCCAGTATGAAGTTTGTGGAATGAACTTTTACCCTACTTGCTGGAGTTGGAACCCATTATCTGGATAACTGGTCTGGTGCTAGTCTTCCAAGAAGTGCCTTGAAGTCAAATTTTTGGGTTATCTGTAGCTGCAGGAAGCATGCCAATAGACCCTTTTCTTTCCCAGAGGAAGTGGCAGCCTCTCCCCTTCTAGCACCCTTTGAGGTCTTCACGCTCAAGAAGCCAGTGACTCAAACCCAGACCCCCCCGGCCTTAAAAGGTGGGGTCGGCACCAAGCTCCCGCGGGGCAGTGGCAGTGGCAGTGCTGGGGACAGCAGCTCGGCATGAACTGGCCAAAGGTTTTCCCCGTAGGGCTGTGTCTAAGAGTCTTGTGTCTTCCTGCGTTTCTTTTCGCTTTTCAACACTTTCTCACGCAGTAAGGAACTGCTGAGCCTCATGGTTCTCACTTTTTAGCATTCTCAAAATTATGCGCAAATAAAAATTCAGAACCTGAATGTGTTTTTGTTTATGTATGCTAGAGCTAGTGGTGAACTAGTAATCACTTAGTAGCCAGCTGAGAAAAAAAAAAAATCCTGATATTGTGGTAATATTTGCTAATTTTCACTGTGTTGAGGGTGTTAATATGACCCCTCTAACAGTGTCCGGAATGAATATGTGGTCAGCTCTGGTGACCTGGTATACTGGGTGATGTAGCACCACTGGCTAAATATAACATATAAACCATGCTGATAAAATTTAGAAAAAAGTACATGTGCATGCGTTCTACTAATATGGCATAGAATGAAAACTTCATATGTCATTTAACCCCTGGAAAATAGTGCTGTATCCTCAGAACAAGAATGAAAAAACATAAAAATGGATGGACTACACACACACACACACCTGTCAAAACAGACTTAAGAATCAGTACAACAGACTAGAAAATGCAGACACAACCACAAATACACTCAGCCACCTTTGACAAAGGGGCCAAACGTGTTCACTGAGCCTCCTTAATAAATGGTGCTGGAAAAACTGGTTTTCCAGATAAGTTTGGGGATTGAATGTAGGACTTCACATGTACTAGTTAAAAACTTAGCATTGGAGGGTGAAGCCAGCTTGAACATTGTTGTGAATTTGCATCCAGTTCTTCAGGGTGGGTAGCAGCCTGAGCAGGTAGGAAGAACAGAGGCAGCCCTAGCCCTGGGAAGGGCCTAACTAACATACACTGCCAAGGAAATAGGACAGCTGTAGGCACTATCAATGAACAAGGCACAGGCTCTAACCCTTGGGTTCAATACAAGTACCACAAAACAGAGAGAGAAGACATCAAGGTAGGTATGTAAGTTCCTGCTGTGTAGCTATGTCACTCTGTGGCAAGTCACCGTGAATGTCCATTTCCCACTACATCACATGGGAAGGAGCTCTATATGGCTTACTGACATAATTATGGAGTATGCTTTATAAACTGAAAACTCCATTTATTAAGGAGCTTTCTTCCAGTAGCTACTCCAGGGTTATAAGCCCTTTTTTTGTATTTAAGAAAACTGCCAAAACCAAGGTTACCAAGAGTCTGTTTTCTTTTAGGACTTTATAGTTTCAGTTCATTTAGGTTTCTGATACATTTGGAATTAACTGTTGTGTAACTCTGTACAAGGTAAAAGCAAGACGATGACTTTATCGCTTTGCATATGGCTGTCTTGCTCCCACACTGTCCAGCGAAAAGGGTACCCTACTCTCATTAAATTACCCGGACACTTCACAAGGAGTGAAGTGGCCACGTGTTTCAGTCTTGTTTCTGGACTAGATTGTGGCTGTCTACCTGCACAATGCACTGGTCAGTATATACCTCACTGTGTTTAGCCAGGTGTGGTGGTGCACGCTTGTAATCCTGGTACTGGGAGGCTGAGGCAGGAGGATCATTGGGAGCTGGAGGCCAGCCTGAACTGCGTAGTGAGACCCTCTCTCAAAAAGACAAAACAAAAATCCCACACCTTACTGTGTTCAGTCTAATTTTGTAAGTTTAGTGGAGTCAGACTGTCTCCAGCTTTCTTAAAAATGGTTTTGACTGAGGCTTTTGTATTTCCATGCAAATTTCCAAATCAGGTTATAAATTTCCTAGGAACACATACAGTACTGGCTCATTGGAGCTCTGGGATTGTATGGAACCTGCAGAGCAGTATGGTGGAAAACCGACATCCTCCTCGCGATCACTGATCCAGGAGGGGCTATTTCTTCAGCTATTTAGGTCTTAGCTCAGAAGTGTTTGGTATAAAGGTAAGTCAATCTGTCCTACTCCTTAGACCTGTATTGTTTTTCTTTGCTCTGATATTTGTAAACTTAAAATTGCTAGTGTAATTTATATCTGTATATGGAACTTGTATTCTACAACTTTATTAAACTCATACACTCAAGCATTTTTTTCTTTTTTGGTAGATTCCATGTGACTTGTTTTACATAGATAATCATGCCTACAAATACAGTAGTTTATAAAATAAATAAACTTCCTTTCCAGCCTGGTTTCCTCTTAACTAATTTTCCTGACTTTATGGTGTTGTCTAGAATCCCTACTACAATGCTGAATAGAAGTAATGAGTAAATGTATTTTTGTTGGTCTTGATCTTAAGGAAGCGTTCTGTGATTTACTGTTTAGTTTTTCATAGAGGCCCTCTATCAGGTTAGGGACATTTCCTTCTATTGTTACGTTGTTGAGAATTTTTATAGAGAACAGATACTAAATTTTTACAGGTGATTTTTCTGCCTTTATTGAGATGATTTTGGTATTTTCTGATAAACACATGGTAAGTTGAGAAGTTGTCAAAAATGCATTTAATGTATCACGGAGTGTCATAGCTCACCACCGCAGTACACTGCAGAACACTGGTTGTTTGCCTGTGTGGTCATATACCAGACTGGGAGCTGTGGCTCCCAGAATCACAAGAGTACTGTTCCACATAGCAGTGCAGGAAAAGACCAAAATTCAGAATTGGAAATGTAGTTTCTGCTGAGTGTATCTGACCATCACACTGTCAAAGCCAGCAGCTCCGAACAGCAGCAGCAAGACGCAACCAAGGAGCTGGGCATGGCGTGAGTTAATCCCAGCTCTCCGGGAGCCTGAGGGAGGACTGCAAGCTTCAGATCAGCCTGGGCCACGCGGCAACTCAGTGAGACTGGTCTCACACGGGAAGGGTCAGGGTGTAGCTCAGAACAAAAGCCCTGGTTTCCACCCCCACAATCAATAGATTGTAACAGATTTAAAAGCTTAGCCACAGCAGAGGACACAGAAGACAAGACAGCCCACAGAGTGAAGGGAGAATATCTTTGCCAGTTATTCTGACAGGATTAATATCCAGACTATTTAAACTCAAAAAACAAGTAATTCATTAAGTGAGCAAATGGAACAGGCCCCTCTCAAGTACAGATTATCAGTAATTAAATGATAGGATGGAAATTATCGAAGGGGACAAAGGAAGGGGACATAATGGGTAGACATGATCTGTGAGCAAAGTATGTTATTTGCGTACATGAAAATGCCACAATGAAACCTTTTACTCTGTATAATCACTATGTGCCAAATTTTCTTACACTGAAGTTGGGGCCCATCTTCATTATAAATTAGGTTGACTGTAAATCCACCTTCTATTCCTCACTAGACAGTAATATAACAAGGTCCATTAAACAAGGTCCTGTTGGGACAGCCAGGCTTGTTGGTGCAAGCCTGTAATCCCAGCCCTTGGGGGGCTGAGGCAGCTTCACTGTGAGTTCAAGGCCAGCCTGGGCTACACAGTGAGTTCCAGACCAGCCTGATTTACAGAATGAGACCCTGTCTCAACAAACACACACACATATATATATGCACACATGCGTTGTTGGATTTGGTTTGCTAACACTGTAAGAAATTTTTTGTTTGTTACCAGGACTCAAACTCAAGACCTCACACTTGCCAGGGAAGCACTGTGCCACTGAGCTAAATCTCTGGGCCAGTATTTTTGCATTCCTGTTTATGAAGGATTGGTCTGTACTTAATGGCCTGGTCTGGATCCACTGGCCTTTTGCAACGACTTGGGATGTTTACTCCAGCGATGCAGTAGGACTCCCGTCTTTTCACTGCTCACGTTGGCTAAAGGGTTACCAGTATGACTGACTTCATGAAACCAAGTTCTGGTTCCACTGATGTTTAAAATTTTTTTGTTCTTACACATCTTTCTTCCATTTTCACACTTACTTTGGGTTTTATTTGGTGCCCGTTTTTCTTGTTTATAAAGTGGATACCAAGGGACTGTGGGGACAGTTCAGTGGTAGAGCACTTGTCTGTGTGAAGCCCTGGGTTTGGACACTGAGGTCAGCAGCTGGAGCTCTTTTCTCATGTTGAACATAGGCGTTTAGTGATGTTAATCTTGTTGGTTATTGCTTTAGTTGTGTCCTCAACTTTTGGTATGTTTTCATTTTCAGTTCAAAATGCTGACTTCCTGCTTTATCTTTGATCCAAGGGTGACAGTGTTCCTAAATATTTGGAGATTTTCCAAATTTTTATTTAATTCTGATCTGACTCCTTTGTGGTCAGATGACATACCTTGCATAATCCTTGTTTTTTGGAGGTAGGTTCTCACTGTACAATACAGGCTAGTCTTGAACCACGTTAGATATCATAACCCTTTACACTGGTGCAAGATGAAGCCCGAGATAAAAAGAACACGTGCAGCCTGGGGGTGTCAATGCTCTATGACTTTTTGTGCATCTCGTGACCGGGCGCAGTGAGTTTTGTCTGACACAATCTTTTCGAGGCTATCTGTACAATGATCAGCTTTAGAAGAAACTTTTGTTTACCTCTTGCTCTAGGTCAGTGATGATAAACCTTTTAGAGACTAAGTATAGAACTGCAACCCAAAACCCATTTATTTATTACAAAGTGCCAACACTGCAACGAAGCCAGAATACTGAGGTTTTAGTTTAAAAAATCCACACATACATTAACATCTCTTGCCTTCCAAGAAAACCACCACCGCTCTGGGTAACCCTTCCCGAAGCTCCTGGGAGACGCTTGCAGTCATGTTTACAAATGAAAGAGCTGGAGAAGTGGCTTACACCTGGAATCCCAACTCTTGAGAGACTGAGGCAGGAAGATTCCAAGTTTCAGCCTGGCCTGGGCAATTTAGTGACTTAGCAAGACCCTGTCTCAAAACTAAAATGTAGCTCACTATGAAGAGCCTGGTTTCAATTCTCAGTTCCAAAACATGAAACACACAGAACTGGAGAAATCAAGCCGGGGGCCTCCGGCCTCTGAAGGTGCTCCTGCGGGCCCTTGCCTGCTCTGTTAAAACTTCCTCTTTGGATGGGGTCAGGTACCACAGCTATTCTTGTCCTAGCGTTCAGCAGAAGACCATCTAAAAGGGTCTAAGAGTAACAGATCTAAAATACGAGTATGATTTGCGCACTGTCACTTTAAATCACTCATTCCTTCCATGCTTACTAATCTAAGTTTCAGAACACTTGAATCTGCCTTTGTAGGATGCTGGCTGCGGAGACCGCAACTCAGACTGACTTTACATCACAAATACCAGACGACTCTATTGTGAACTCAACGCCTGAACTACCTCTGGGCGGAATTTATACTCACAATGCTGCTTTGTGGTTGTCTGGGTGCACGGGCGGGTTCTGAAGACAGGCTCTTGCTTTCTAGTCTTGAACTATGCAGCCCTTGCAGGCCCCAAACATGTGCCTGCCTCAGCCTCCCAAGTGCTGATTACAGGCAAGGCCCACCACTCCTAGGCAAAAATTTTTCTTTTTTTGAAACGGGGTTTTGCTATTCATTTCAGGCTCGCCTTGAACTCACTTTGTAGCTGAGGCTGGCCTCACACAGCAACCGTCCTGTCTCAGCCTCCCAAGTGCTGGGATCACAGGTGTGCGCTGCCACACCTGGTGTAAGCAGTCAGTCCACCTCCTGCGGTGTAAGGCATTCATAGTGTCAGGGATGTGGTTACCTTCTGGAGGACCGTTACTCATCCAGGGATGGTATGTTAAAGCACGCAAACACTCTCATCTTGTTACATCAATTTAGCAGAGAACTGGGGCAGCAGTGTCCATCCCTCTGCCCAACCACTCCTCAGTTATTTCCCCATAGTTTAGTGTATGTGCTACTGAAGTGAGCACAGTTACTTCCTTATAAATACAAGGACCACAGCCAGGCATGGCGGTGCCTATCTGTAATTCCAGCACTTGGGAGGCTGAAATGGAAGGACAGCTGAAGTGTGGGGCCCACTCAGGTTATGTAGTGAGCTCAAGACCAGGCTGGACTACATAGTGAGAACCCTGACTCAAAGACAACAAAAATACAAAAACCATAAAAACCCATCTGCCAGGCATGGTGGTGCACGCCTGTAATCCCGTGCTGGGAGGCTGAGGCAGGAGGATTGCTGTAAGTTTAAGGCCAGCCTGGGTTACATAGTGAGTTCAAGGCCAGCCTGAACTACATAGTGAGACCTTGTCTCAAAAAACAACGAGCAAACAAACCCATTTACTGACAAAGACTTTTCTGGTTTATTGCCTAAGTTGGGCTTGAATTTGTGATGTTTCTGCCTCAGCCTCCTGAGCTGATGGGATTATAGCTGTGCACTGCTGTGCCCAACTAGAGCTTGCTTAATTATTACTTTTATACTACTTCCTGGTTTGGTTAAATTATATGGTCTTCTTGATTATAAATGACATAAAGATTACAGTTTGTTGACTTCTATAGATACAAAGTATTATCTAAACTGTAGTTCAAGTAAACTTCAATTTGTTTCTAGAAGGCAAAACCAAAGCTTTGAGTTGGCCGTGGTGATGCACACCTGTAATCCCAGCACTCGGGAGGCTGAGGCAGAAGGATAGTTGCAAGTTTAAGACTAACCTGGGCTGCAAAGTGAGCTCAAGGCCAGCCTGAACTGCATAGTGAGACCCTGTCTCAAAAAGACAAACAAAACCAAAAAACCCCCAAAGCTCCTTACCATTCGAAGTATGCTTTCTAAAAGACTGCAGGTCAATGAGAATTATGATCAGACTCACCAATGGGACCAGTCTGAAGGAAAACAAGACCCAGGTCTACTTTGCAACCTTCCGCGCTGCTGGGCAAGTACGGTGCAGATATGGGTAAGGATTAGAGTAGGCCAGCTCTCTGGCTTTTGCAGGGAACCCCACCGTCTATACCAATAAACCTGTGCGTGCCTATCTTCAAAGTTAGAGGCCACAAGAGAATGACTGAATTTACGCACTAAAACTACCTAGCTTTCTGTTCAAAGAATGGGTAGAAAGCTTGAAGGTAATATTTATTTGGTGAATTTACACGTGAGGTCATTTACAAAAGAAAAGGTACAGACAGATGCAGCTTTCAGTGCAGTTTCAAATGTTTTCACAACAGGCACAGGTCTGTGAGAATCTGGAATGACTGTGAAGAATGGCACATGCGTCAGATTTTTTCTACCCAGCCCCACTGGGACAAAAGGACGAAGAGCAGACATGTCAGTATTAATGTAATCATAGCCATGCAAATAAAAACTTTTTGTAAAAGCCAGCTCACAGACGTGAAATCTATGTTCGAGGACTGCTGTAACTTAGAAACAAAATGCAGAGCTCTCCCACTTCCCAGGGTCCCAGTCACCCTAAATTGTGGTATTTGCCCCTACTCAAATCAGCCAGGTCGCTTCTCAGCCCTGAGGCTACAATCAAGGACTACTCAATCTTTTCAGAGCCTGATGTTGGAAGGGGAATAATTTCTAATAATTTCTAAAATGATAGCATTTGTAAAAAAAAATCTTTTTGATTTTAACAAGATAAAGCACCCTTTTAAAGAGGGTAAAATGTTCCTTTATCTTCAACAATGTAAAGTACAATTAGACTTAATTTGTTAGTAAGTGTAACAGAAGTCTTGCTTTTATTATATTCAGATTTAAAATAAATCTCTCCCTGTCCTAGGTATCTCAAAATAAAGAGATCCTTTATGAAAAGCAGCCATTTCTTCACCAGAAAATTCCAGCATATGAGCAAAAGGACGGTCTACAAAGCAGTAACTAGAAATGCAGCGCAAGAGGCTCCTTCAGTAAGTAGACGAACCCCTGAAACAAGAACCTGCTGTCGCTCTCCATAGGGGAGACTCGGGCCCCAGCCCGAGTCCTTAGAGCTCATGGCTCAATATAAAAGAGCACTTCACCTTCTGTCTACTCGGCATCTCTAAAAACACTGGTTCCAAATTCCGTAAGCACAGGTAGCCTAAAGCATTAAATATGTCACTTTTAAAAAATACTCTGCTTTGGGTACAAGATTTACATTCTTTCTGAACCTTCAGCCACCTTTTGCTTCACCAGAAAATGTAAACTAGCTTAATACTCATATACCATATTTATTCCAGCTTTGCTTGGATGATACACATAAATGATCCATCCTTTTAAAAAGTACATTAAGCAGTAGTGCTTCTTACACAGAATTGCTACAGGTAGTTATGAGCACACTTCATTTTATCTTACCTCTTTTTCTGGTCCACTCCTCACCAAGAGTCTTCCAGTATTTAACAACCAGAGTATTTTGTTCCTGAATAATTTACTACATGGGAACCAATGGCCATGGATTTCCAGTTTCTAAAGTTCTGCACAATCAGGCATTTCCCATGCAACAATGATTTAAAGGGTCTCTCAATTTTACTGTAATCCACATTTAAGCTTTGCATCCTTAAAAGAAAATTAACTAAAAAGGATTACTTGAATATAAATCTATTTTACAGCACTTACTGTTAATTTAAAAACCAACAGTGTAAAATACTCATATATTATACACATACGTGAAGTCAAAATCATCCAGAGTGTAACAATCCCCCACCCCCCATTAAATTAAATAAAACCAAAAAACCAAAAACAAATCAGTAAATCAAAGTTTTTATTTGCATGGCCGATTATCTTTTGAACTCTGCAACTGTACTTTAATGTCCCTTTCACAGGTCTAAGCTTTTGCTGCACAGGGAATAAACCCGCAAGACTGCAAACTTCCTTCAGCAGCCACGCCCACAACACTTACACATGGAAAAGATGTAATGACTGACAACACCACGAAGGGGAACACTCCGTTCCACCGTTCAACATGTTCATGACTGTGTTTATCGTTCCGCTGAAGAGGGAGTAAACTTCTTGTAAAAAGAGGGTCGTCAGTCTCCTCTCCTCTTGTTTTATAATGTTGGTGGCTTCAACCCGTATTTCTTTGCAACTTCCGTCTGGGCATGGGCAGCATCGCAGAGCGAGTATAGGTGGGCCATCTCCATTTCCGACTTGGCCAAGTTAATGGCTTTGTTGAACATGTCAATGGCTTTCTCCATATTTCCTCTGAAAGAATAAAATTTCAAAAGCTCTCAGATGAAGTATGCAATTCACAAGTATCCAATAAAGTCTGTAAGTAGCGCAGTGTGAAACCTGACCACTAAGTTTCAACTATGATTCTAGTAAAACGCCTCCATTGTAATAAGAGTGCTCAGCACACTGAAAGCATCCAGTGAGTGTTAACTATTCTTACAAGCTCTGTGACCTTCCGCTATATTTTTTGATTATGCAGTGACACTATAAAGATGAGGATATAGATCAACTGAATATATGGAAGACACCCGAAGTTCAGCGTTTCCCATACCCAGCTTTATTTATTTTTGAGACAGGATCTTGCCATGTAGTTGAGGCTGGCCTTGAACTTGCAATGATTCTCTTGCTTCAGCCTCTCAATAGCTGGAATTACAGGCATGTGCCTTCGTGCCTGGCCTAAACCAAATTATAAAGAAAACTCGGGAGGCTTTGGGAAGATGCTGCACCTTGCCTAGGCACCTGGCCGGCTACTTCCTCAGAGCAGACAACCGTTACTCTTCTGCCTGGAAAGTGTATTACAGAGGACTTTTTTTTCTTTCCAACAGGAATAATTTAGGTGAAAAATGGAAAGAACATATAAATATTAGAGAAATGCCACACTTCTTTTCCCATGTACGAGTCTGATTTAAACAACTTTTTAAAGTCTAACTTTTGATTTGGAAGAGTAATACAGCAAGGCAAGTCGTTTGCATAGTTTTGAGGGACGCTTGCATCCGAAGGCCTAACTGTAAACTCTTAATGGACACTGACAGTGACACGTATGCAGTAAGAATGGAAGTCAGACGGAGCAGCCATAAATGCCCTGGGCAGACTGTAGTTACCTCTGCACTTCAATAGTTCCCATGGTTTCATACGCAAAGTCACACTTATTATCAATTTCAATAGCTTTGCTGATGAGCTCCAAACCTCTATCCAAATCTTGCTTCCACTGAAGCTGAAGTAAACTGCAAATGCAAACAGGTAATCAGATGTGCGCATGACCCAGTATCAATAGGAATAAAAATGTATAATTTCATTTTTTTTGTTTGTTTTTTTGAGACAGGGTCTCACTATGCAGTTCAAGCTGGCCTTGAGCTCACATTGTAGCCCAGGCTGGTCTCGAACTCACAATGATCCTCCTGCCTCAGCCTCCCAACTGCTGGCATTACAGGGATGTGTCAAGAGGTTCAGTGAGAATTTCGTATTACTGGAACAAACAACCACAAAAATACATACCCTTTATGGACATATGTTGTGGCGTTATCTGGCTCTAAATCAATACATTTATCATACATTTCATCGGCTTTACCAAATTGTTGTTGATCTGTTAATGCCTGTGAGGAGATACTTTAATTAAGGTAACTGTTAACCTAAGCAATTAAAAGTATACTGCTTTTGATTATTAAAATGTACTTCATCTGTTACAAATTATGAGATTTAAAATAACTTATTTAAACTGATTTTTATCGACATCTCTGAGGGCACTGTTGCAAACATAAAATCTTTTTTCTGCACGCAGTTGCATAGAATCAGATGGTCTAGTAAACTGTAGAATACAGAAAATCCCACGCAGTGAGAGAAAAATCTCACTTTAGTATCACATTCTCACAAGTACACTCATGTCACTCATAATAATTTAAATATCTTAAGGGAATTACTTTAAGGGCAATATTCATTTGGAAGGATAACTTAAGATGTGTTAACTGTTATCAGAATTATTCCTCGGGGCTGGGGATACAGTGCTTGGCTGGCAAGCACAAGGTCCTGGGTTTGATTCCCAGCACCAAAGAAAAAAAACAACTGTTCCTTAAAAATGACTGATAAAAACAAAATCAGCTACAGTCTACTACTTTTAAGGCAAATTTCATGGCTAAAATAAAAGGCCTGGGGCTGGGGATGCAGCTCAGTGACACAGCACTTGCCACGTGAGCCACAAGGCCTTGAGTTCAATTTCCGGTACAAACAAACAAACAAACAAAATAGAAGAGCCTGGCTCTGTGGATACCAGGATCATGCTCAGGGTGTAACTGAGAGTTGCTAGCATCTACGCCCAAGTTTTGAGGATTAAAAAAAAAGTTACATATAGTTTTACAGTGACTATACATATGGAAGCTACAGAAAAATAGTACTTAAACATATGTATATATATAAAGCTCGATTATATGTGAGTATGTAGAAAAGCAGAATTAGAAATTTTAATGCAAAATGCTGTAATGATACAAGTGCTGATGAGGTAAGACACTCATAGAAGTCCAACATATTCCAATGGTAGAAGAGTGACAGGAAAATATGCACAATACGGAGCACTCTGCAGAAGTCGCACAGTGTTCACTTCCTTAAAAGCCATTCAGTGGCCTCTGCTGTATGATATCCTCATGGAAATCTGCACCAGAAAACCCTTTTTGTGAATCCCGTGATGATGAACCCACGACCTCACATTACTCTCACTCCCCTCAGTAAACCCTCAATGTCCTCCTTCAAGTTTCTTTGTACTTGCCTAGAGACAGCATGAAGCAAGTTTGAAAAACAAAGTAAGAATGGGTTAGGAGGAGTCTCCAGGGACGTTGTTTAATGATTTTATTTTCTGCGATGCTTACTGGGAAAAAGCTCCACCATTCCTTTGGTAATAAAAAGTACCAGAAAATATTGAGATGGCCAGGTTTGCGTAGATTCTACGATTTCCACCTTAAAAATGAAGCAAGCTCATTCAGAGAGCATTCATTTGAAGGAACAAAGTATAATTGTGGTTGTAAAAAGTTAATCATTTTCAATGAAATCAAATGACTTTAAATTTAGAAAGACATTTTCAAGAATTTCAGGCCACAATAAATTTAAGTAATTTAAATTCTACTTTCCATAATTTCAATCCTAAATGAAGAAAACTCCAAGAACTTTAGAGAAATCCAAGAAAATATAAGTAGTTATAGTCTAGCTCACCATTAAAAGGATAGTGATCAATCAAGAAACCTTTCCATGGATATTTTCTCTACCAACTATACACAGCACGTTTTCTAAGGTAACTATGTTTTTCACAAGTTCCATCCAAATGAAAACCAGAGAGAAATGCTTGCTTCCCTTCACTGTGTTTAAGGCCACGGCTTCCAAGCTATGTAACACTGGAGGTCCTCCTAACGTGGGGTGTGATTTATGACCATCCTGGGAGCCAAGAGAAGCAAAGCAAGAAGTAAGCCATGTTTCCCATTAGTTGGAACCAGGATACCACTGTCTTTTCTTCCCACACTGAACTTCAGCATACCACACAGTTCTTCCAACAATTTCTTTTTGTGGTACTGGGAATTGAACTCAGGACCTTGCGCTTGCCAGGAAAGCACTTATTCCACTGAGCTATATCCCCAGCCTGTCTTCCAACAATTTAAAAAGTCAGTTACCTGTGCATACAGTGCATAGCCTTCAGCGCATCTTGGAAATTTCTTTATGACCTCTTCAAAACCTTTCATTGCTGCTTGAATTTGTGAAGAATTGTTTCCTGTATATGCCTGGCGATACTATTTAAAAAATTAAAACAGGCTTGCCAAATTAAGAATGCAAAACCTTCTGGAGAATTAACATATTCTAAAAGACATACAAAAATTACATAAATCTTACATGGTGCATCCTAAACAATTCTAAGGAAGTATCTCAGGAGCAGGGATCCAAAAGCTATGTGAATGAGAACCTCACAACCATTACACAATTTCAAGGTACCCGATATTCTACAGGTGTATCCAACCTACACGGTGGTGCAGCCTGAGACAACTAGAAATGTGGACCCAAAAGGCTGTAACTTCATCATGTGACGTTTTCAGCAGTATTTTTCATGATTTCACCGCGCTGCTCTCAAGGGCGGGATGAACTGGCAGTCAGTGAGGCAGTGCAGTCCTACCATCTCCTGCACGCGCCACAGCTGGCAGAACTGAAACCGAAGCGTACCAAGAGTGTTGGATGGGCTTCTGTGATCTGGCCAGTGAGATGCAGCCATGAGCTGCTCAGAGCATTGCAACCTGCCTACAAGCAGAAGTGCCTGTGAGGACCGGGCTTCCCGTCCTCAGGCAGACGTGCAAGTGCTCTTACTAGTGTTGGGCTTGTGCTGCTTTGTAAAATATTTAGTTAAAGTAATAGAGAGAAAAGGAGAACAGATAAACAACAGTTCAGATCTGTTATGTACATGTGAAAGTAGAAATAAGTATAGTTTTTGGTCATGACATCACTACATATAACACTGCTAGTTTAGGAAAGTCATCACAAAAAATACAAAACAAGGAAGTTTTGTTACACACATTAACTACCTTATGTATTTTATACGTGGACCAAGACAATTCCTCTTCACTCAATGTGGCCCATGCAAGCCAAGGTCTTAGAAACTCACCCTATAAGTATACCATCCTGAGAAGTTAACTTTCCATAGAAGTAAGGGAATTTCTACAATAAGAAAACTTTACCATTTTTTCCAACTACGTTTATGTTAGAATTTCTTTAAAAGAGTATGTATGTATATATTTTTTGGCAGTACTGTGAATCAAACCCAGGAGTGCTCTATAACTGTGATTTATATTACCAACCCTTTCTAATTAAAAAAAAAATTTTTTTTAATTCTAAGGCAAGGTTTTATGAAGCCGGCTTTGAACTTGTGATCCTCCTGCCTCTGCTTTCTAAGCACAACAGGAAAACAGGAAACTTTAAGAATCTGGGTACTGGGAAACTGGAAATAATTTTACTTGAAATGGACTTCCTTTACATTTTAGCGTTGTGTTTTTGAATAATAACAAAATGATTCTATAAATGGAGAGATGAAAGAGCAGTTATATGGTGTCTTGCTGTTAAACTATGACCTTCCGTTCAGATTTACTGTGGAGATGCACGGAGACTAGTTCTGTTTACGAGAGTGTAAACACAGGGAGAAACATTTATTAAGACAACTCAAATGTCCAGAGAAGTGTAAAAGCTAGCACCAATTAACACACGCACTAACGCATTTTTCCTCCCAGTAGTCATGTTACTGGGGAGTAACAGATGTGGTAGACCACAATACTCGTCTTTGCTGACACTGGGAAATAAAAGTGTTGTGTAGAAACTACAGAAGAAACACCTACCAAGGCAAAACACTTCTGAGCTTGTGCCAGAGCAGACTCAGGTCTCAGTCTAATACATTCATCAAAATCTGTCACTGCTTCTTCAACTTGATCAAGCAGTATTTTCAGCTAAGAAAAAAACAAACACAAAAACATCTTAGTGAATGTAATTCAAAATAAACTCACTAGTTAGGTATGCACTGTGTTTCTTCTGCTATAGCTAATGATCAGTATGTAACAATACATAGACAACTAGAAAGTCCTGTAATTTTAAAGGAAATATTTTAGAATGTGAAACTGGGTCCACTTCTTTAAAAGAGCAATGAAAAGTTGTAAAACTTTTTTTCTGTAATTTTGATCATTGTTATTATTTTTTCATTATTAAGGAAATTAAACATTTCTGTACTAAATTTCAAAGTAAGTCAGACAAAAACAATTAGCTTTCAAATCTTTTTTTTGGAGACAGGGTCTAGTTATGTAGTTCAGGGTGGCCTTGAACTTGTAGTGATTGTCTACTGAGATTACAGGTATGAGCTACCAGTCCTGGATCAAATTAATTTTAAAACACTACCAATAAGGATGAGAATGTGAAGAATTTTGAGAGTTTTTCTCAGCACTTCACCTCCTCTAGGAAGAAACATCAGTAGGTAACATTCTCTATTAGAAAGAACTTCAGTGTTATTGTTACATGGACAGCACACACTTTCCCCTATATTGCATTCTAAGAAATCACGTTGAACAAATTATAGTCAATATTCTTTTCCATGTGATGCTATTATTAGGAAATTTTTATTACATATTTTTCTTACAAAATACCTATTATGCCTATCATGAAACTCTATTCAGAGGAGGTTTTTTTTCCCCCCTTTGGTACTACTTAAGAGTCCAGGCTAGTATTTCCTCACAGTAAAAAGTCCCCTGGTAATGTGGCACATGCCTCTAATCCTAGCCAGGAGGTTGTGGCCAAGATTGGCTACAAAGCAAGACTTTGTCTCAAACAAAAAACAAAACAAAATAAAAAACAACAAAAAACTCCACTGTTGATTCTGGCATAAATTCAAAATGCTGGCAAGCAACATTTCTTTTCTTCCTTTTTCCACAAAACCAAAATTATGAAGACAAATGTTCAAGGCAAAACTCATGCACACTATCAACTATGATAGATGAAATGATGTAGGAAAACTTCAAGAAACTGTCAAAAATGGTCGCCAAATAGCTCAGCCCACACATCGGAACTCTAGGGTAAGAGCTGACTCACCTGGCCTCGGTGGTGATACACATCTGCATTCTGAGGGTCGAGGTCAGCAGCCATGTTAAAGTCCTGAGTGGACAGCAACGGCTGCTGCTGTTGCATGTACATGCTGCCCCTTTTGATGAGTGCATTTGCTCGAAGCTACATCCCAAAATGAAAAAGGACTCAGCATTACTTTTTTTCCAATTAGTTTTTTGAATAAACTGGTATTATTACACGCTATAAAGCTCATCTTTTAAAATATACATACCAGCTGCCTTTAGTATGCTCACTGAGCTGTGCACTGACCATCTCTAAGTCCAGGACATTTTCATTAGCCCCAAAGAAACCCCATTCCCTTGACCAGGGAAATCCCCAATCTGCCTTCCATTTCTATACATCTGTGCATTTTGGACATTCCATATAGAACACAGACTTTTTACCTGGAGTCTTTCACTACGTATTTTCTCAAAGTTCACCCATGTTAAGGCATATATTAGTACTGTATTCTTTACAGCTAAATGATATTCCATTTTATAAATATACTGTGTTTTATGCATCTGTTAGCTGATGGACATTTGGGTTTCTTCTACCTTTTTGCTATCATGAATAATACTGCTGTGAACATTAATGTACAAATCTTTGTGTCAACATATGTATTCAACACTCTTGGGTACATTCCTAAGAATGGAACTGCTGGATTACAAGATAAATGTATGTTTAATGTTTTGAGGAACTGTTCATATAATTTCCAAAGAAGTTTTAACATTTACCATTTCCACCAGTAATGTGGGGGGTGGGGGTGCTTCCTCTTTTTTCATGTCCTTACCACCATCTGTTACTGTCCACCTTGTTAAAGTTGTACCTTACTATGATTTCATTTACAATTTCCTAGTGGCTAATGACATTAAGCATCATTTCACACTATTACCAGTCATTTGTGTATCTCTTCCGAGACATGTCCTTTGCCCATCTTAAAATTTAGTGGTCTTTTTACTGTTGAATTCTAAGTGTGGTTTATGCTGTATTCCAAGCTCCTTGTCAAATAAATGATTTATGAGCACTTGTCCCATCCTGTGGAAGGTGCTTTTTTCTCAATGGTGTCCTTGCAAGCATAAACACTTGAAATTCTGATGAAGTCCGATTTACCTTCTTCTGGGAGGGGCACTTATGCTTCTGGTGTCTTACCTTAGAAATCCTTGCCTAACACAAGGTGATAAATATTTACTCCTCTGTGTTCTGCTATACAGGTTTTATACATTTTTAGCTCTTGCATTTAGGTCTTTGATCCATTTGGGTGAAGTTTTACACATGTCACAGACATCATTACCACTTGCTGCTAAAACCCAAGCTTAGGTGTGCTGGCAATGCCTATAACTCTAGCACACTGGGAAACAGGAGGATTGCAAGATTGAGCCAAGCCCAACAACTTAACAAAACCTTGTCTCAAAATGCTAAACACTTAAAAAATAGGGCTGGGGATATAGCAGAATGCAAAGATCTTAGGTTCAATCTGGGGATGTGGGTGCCACAGCTATGATAAAAAAAATTCTTCTTTCAAATTTTGTTCAAAGCAGTATCACACAGTTACACACAGCCACTCCTCCAAAAATGACACACACTACTTCGGGAAGAGAAAAATAGTATGATTTGTTTTCAACAGATAGTGCTACTCTCATATGGGGAGCCTAGAGGATGTCATATATTGCAGCCAAAACCCATGACACTGCTGGCCTCTACAGAAGAAACTGAAGATGCATGTGCAACAATCTCAATCATCAAGGTTACTCAAGAAGCATCTGCTGTACTCATAAATGCCTAGAAGCTCATGGCCACCACTCTAGCACCTCTTAGAACTGTAGAGGCCAAAGGGAACTTGTAGTAACCTCACGATGTCTCAATAAATTTAGTATTAACATAGCTACAAAAGTTTTTATTTTCCTGAAGTGTGTATACATTTTTTGGCAGGCTCTTAGAGAGAGAGAGAGAGAGAGAGAGAGAGAGAGAGAGAGAGTGTGTGTGTGTGTGTGTGTGTGTGTGTGTGTGTGTGTATAAAATCAATGTTTATTATATATGTCAATACATATAAAGATAAACCACATAATTCAACAGATCTCTTTAAATCTTAATTATGAAAATCATTACATACACATTAAAAACACTTGAAAAATGAAAAGCTGTTTTAACTACACAATTCCAAGAACTTTTGTATATTTATGTATCATATTTTCAGAGCCTGCTCTTTTCTTCATGTAAAAAAATCTTTCCAAATATAGTGCTAATGTGTTTATTCTTTGTAAGTATATTTTAAAACCTGGAACTACTTTTTGCACACTACTTACAGCATTATCACCCTCAGCACAACCCTAACAGTCCAACACATGAGGCCGTGGCTACTAGGGCAGGTGGAAACTTCTGGTTGCTGCAGAAAAACATTTTACTGTTTTGGCTGAAGATAAATATTAACATTTATGTTTCAGACTCACAGCATCAATGTATTTATCATTAGGTTTCTTCCAAAACAGAAATAGCCTTGCTGCAGAATGGTAAGTAGATGCTACAACATCTGGCAAAAGACCGATATAATCAGTTGCACTTATTTTCTTCCCGCGCACAAACATTTCGAAGTGTACCTTCACATTAGCGTCTTTCAAACTGATGACCTTGTCTAAATCAGGCTTGGCAGCATTGGCATTGCCGATGAGTAAGTAGAAGGTGGCTCGTAGCAGTAATGCTTCTGCCGTGTATTTTCCTTGAGCGTCTATTTCTTTCGAGCATTCACTTATGATTTTATCATAGTTTTCTTCTTCCATGTACTGTTTTGCTTTTAAATATCCAGAACTGAAAATGAAAATACAAAACTATTTACTAACAAAAAAATCAAATGCTAAAACCTATCACACTTAGCAGGCCCAAGTTAAGCAACTGTCCATTTCCCTGTAACAAGTTAACCAGCCAGTATGGAAGTAGCTGGGAGAAAGAGGTGAAAAGACAATTAGGATTTCTGAAGCAGAATGGGATTTTCTTGGTGCCACAGAGGGAGAGTTTTAAAAGAAAACAATCCATGGCAGAACACTGGGTCAACACCTTGGCTTAGACAAATATGTGAAAAGGTAAGCTACTGAAAGAGACAGACTAATTTACAACATGGGCAAGGATCGAGTCTTATTCTTTTCCTATCTGTGGCACACTGACTGCACTTAATAACTGTTAAGTGCTAACAAAGGAACAGAGGAATAGGAAACACTCATGTAAATTTAGTACAATATAAGCCAAAGCAAGACGTGTGACCTGAACTGCTTTGTAGATTCTTCTGCAGAAAACGCCCTAAACATGAGTACAACTGGAGACAGGGAAATACAGAAGGGCTCTTGTACAGATTTACTGTTTCGCCTCAATAAACAGACCTAGAATTCATCAGTACACTAATCAAAACGGTTAATTTAAAGCAAAACTCTTCTATTAAATAGATCTTTAAAAACATACTTCTCTACTTTTAAAAATGCAATGAGCACAATATTAATTTTTTTAAGCTAATGAATGTCACTGGATATGCTCATAGAAGGGACTTTTAATGGAAAACACAAACAAATAAAAACAAAAAGAACTTGTACTAGGTTACCTTTGAGCCATCTTTTTTTTTTTCTGGTACTGGGAATCAAACTCATAACCTCAGGCTTGCCAGGCAAGCACTTATTCTACTGAGCTATATCCCCAGCCCTGAGCCATCTTCCAATACAGACAGTTCCTAACTGTAATGGATAGATTTCAGCACAGTATGAAAATGGTACATTTCAGTAGAACTGTACTTTGAATTCTGATCTTACCCTGGGCTGGCGATACATGGTACGATGCTCTTGTGTGGTGCTGGGCAGTGGCAGCAAGACATAGCTCCTAGTCAGCCACCGGAGCAGGAGGTGAACATCAACAGTCCATAGTGTTAAATTTAGATTCTCAAGGAGTAAATATTGAGACACGTGGCTCAGAATAAATGTATTTTTAACCTACATATTCTCAATGATGTATCAGGATATAATTCGAGAAGCATCTGTATAAGACACTAAGTTAAAGTACCATTTCTCATTTTAGTTGTTATATTGTGTAGAGAAACTTGCAAGTAAGGGGCTTAAAAGAAAAGTTCTATCAATCAAAATCTTACAACTCTGCACTAAGCATTCCTGTAATTACATTATAATATTCCTTATTGTGTTCTTCAAGTCACCAGGCTAAGCAAATATAAACAGTTATCAAATCAGAGTGGAAAATAAAAAGTTCCTACTTACTGAGAACACAAATTGAAAACATTCCTACATCTCAAATACAAGAAGTCCAAAGGATGGCATTTGGGTAGGGAAGCAGTACCCTGAAGAAATTTAAACAAGTACCCTACGTGTTTTATAATTGTTAAAGTCTTCCGTGCACTAAAACACTTAAATGTTAACCTACATAATTGATTTTTCAATTACTGCCTTTATTCAAACAGCCACACAGCGGACTTAATAGGCATCCTCTTGATAATAATCACAATGCAGGACTGCAAAAGCAGGGTAGATTTGTGAACACGAGAGGAATAACAGACACATGCTACAAGGGAGTACTTTTATTATATAACTCTAAGAATTAGAGTATTATTATTATTTTGTATTTTTTTGGAGACAGGGTCTTACTATGTAGTGTAGGCTCGCGCCGAATGGGCCTATGTAGCCCAGGCTGGCTTTGAACTCACGGTGATCCTCCTGCCCCAGGCTCTCAGGTGCTGGGATTACAGGTGTGTGCCACCACGTCAAGCAACAACTGAAGACTACTATTATATAATTTACTTTATTTATAGTTACCTGGAGGTAAGTTTTTCTTCTTTGTGACTCTGAACCCACTGCAGTTCTAGGGGAGTTTCACGGCACCAATAAAAACAAACAAACAAGCAAACATCAACAACAAAACAAAACTACTCGGGACTTAGGCCCGGAGTACTTACTCCTCCTTCACTTCCAGAGCCTCTCCCTCCCTGTCTTTATCTTCATCAGCCCTCTCCCCTTTAAGCGTGGGCTGAGAAATGACATCATCAGTGAAAGAGCTGAAGTAAGACTTGATAAACTGTGGCGATGGCATCAATGGCTCACGATTCTGAAATTTAGTATTTACATTTGTCAAAACGAAAACACAACCTCAGAAGCAGGTATATTAAAGAACATTAAGAGTAACTGCTGTAAAAACTGCACTCTCAGTTTCAAACAAGTGAAGAATGTTAAGCTCTAACCCACAGGACCAAAGAGCGGCAATGGCCAGTTCCAGCCGTTCCAAACAGCTCTTACACAGAAGCCAAAAACTGTTGCATCCCTTTGCTGCAGGATTACACCCGAAGACCTGCACTGCAGGCAAGTGCCCCAAGAGTCACACCCTAATCATATTTCCTGTTTTAATTTCTTCTTTTGGCATGGCTACCTCATTCATAATTACAGAAATGCTTTTCTCTTTGTAACAAAGAATAATACAGTCATATTTGGGGTCCTTAATCTAGAATATTCAATACGTATAGGGGCTGGGGATATAGCTCAGTGGAATAAGCGCTTGCCTAGCAAGCGCGATCCCCAGTACCGCAAAAAAAAAAAAAAACACACACACACACAATATATATGGTAAAGAGTTTAACATAAAAACTCAGGACCTCTGCACTGAGCTACACTGCCCTGCTTTTATAATTTTTTATTTAAACCATTTTATTAAGGCTGGGGTGAATTTACAATCCTCCCACTTCAGTCCCCTAGAGTGCTGGAATTTTACCACGCCTGGGTGGGTATTTAAAATGTTATATGTAACCAATACCATTACTATTTGGTAGAGATTGAATGTTTTGTATGTGTAGGATGAAAAAAAGTTTTGACATAAATGGTCTAAGCTGGGATAAACAGAGAGTAGAACAGAAGAAAACTTAAAAGACAAAACTGCTATATTTAAACCTGTCCTCCAAAATTTGTATGCTGGAAACTAAATCAGCAATGCCAAAATACGGGGAGGCGGGAATTAATGAGACATGATTCAGTCACGAGGGCTCTGGTTTCGTGAGCGGATTAACACCATTACCCAGGAGTGGGTTAGTTATCAAATCAAGACACGGGATTCATTATGAAAACCAACTCTCTTTACTTTCTGCCATGGGATTTTATGGCACGAAGGCCTTCCCCAGGTGTTACTACCTTGATACTGGACTTCCTAGCCTCCAGAACTGTAAGAAACAAATTTTTTCTTTATCATTTTAGGGGAAAAGCTTAAACAGAAATTTAATAGCATTTACTTGAAACTGGGTAAATCACGGAAGTCTTTTAGTTTCCCATTTCAGCTTACAAATAAAGCTACTATCTCCCTATGTTCCACACAAGGTTATAAATTTATAGTTTAAAATGGCATTTTAAGTAATAGACCTACATAAGAAATGAAAAGATCGCTTTCTAGCTCTGCCACTTATCAATGAGAACTTATTTTTGATAAAAATATGAATGTTTAAACTGTAAAAATTACTAAGACATATTGCTATTCATCCCCCTCAAAATACCTCTCTTCACTTGGAACACATTTATCCAAATGTTCCCGCCACTTCCTGCAACAGTTCTGTAAGTCCTCTTTCATGAGTGTCTAATTGTGTTCTTGTGGCTGCCTCAACGTCTGAACCAATTAAAAACATTTACCTATCATGGTCATTTTGACTTTGGAGAAAAAAAGCCATGAGTCATACGGTGCCAGATCTGTTGAGTAAGGTGAAGATATGCTGTACATTTTTAGACAGAAATTGCCATAAACATTTGATCAATGGGTTATGTGGTCATAAAATATGATGAATGTTTAAACATTTATTATAGTAGAAGGCACATTGCCATTGATTCCCCTCACAATACTCAAAATACTCGTTTTCACTGCAAACACACTTATCATTCTTGGTAATGTCTACTGTAAGTTCTGAAAAACTTTTTTAAACATTCACTGTATCTTTTGATCATCCCTTGTATGTGGCATCATTAAACCTCTAATCTCAGTTTTCTCATCCTTAAAGTACTGGTTAAAATACTTTCTTCATCACACTAGTTCTTTTAACATTCAATTTATGAGACTAACATGATATTTCATAGTGTTTTTGGAGGAACATTAGTTTTACAAACTGCTCAAGTAGAAAAATTCCACAGTTCAAAGAGACTCTGAGCTACTACTGCTATATTCCTCTTGGACAATGGTGGCAAACGTATGTATGGCACATGTGCTGTTGTATTTTTCCTAGAAGACAAAATATATTAATGCATGAGTTGCTTTTCTAAACTAAAACCTCGGTATTTGGATTTAATTGCAGTGGATTTTGGGTTGCAGTTTGGGCACCTGGTCTTTAAAAGGCTCACCATCACTGCTCTTGGAGATTTACAACCCAGCCAGCACATTAAATTCCCACACTGAAAAAGCCTGTTTTAACTATTTAACTCTGTTAATTGCAAGAGATGGGAACTTAAATGTATATAATTATTAAAATCCATTTAAGAGAAAAGCAAGTCATTAGTAAAAAGAACCACCTCGGTATGAGTGGAATGCAGCAGGGAGTCTCCGGGGTCAAGACCTGGCACCCTCTCAGCACTACCACGTCTCCCATGGGCGTCAGCTGTGTGTGGTCTCTTATGCAGAGTAACGGCTTCTCTCACCAAATTTGAATTCTATATGAAAGGGACCATGGTTTTGTACCCACTCTTCTCTGCATGGAGCTTTGTTCAGTAATGGTTTGTTTAATTAAACTATCTACTCTAATACTTTAAAACAAATGTCCATTTATACAACGTAAGTTTAAAACTAGTGATACCGAACAGAAGTTGGCAAATACCTTCCTGTAAAAGGCCAGGTAATAATTAATTTAGGCTTTTCTGGGGATACAGTCTCTGTATGCTACAACAATCACTTAGCTCTACTGTAGGTTAAATGCAGCCAAAAACAATACATTTGTGGCTGAATATTATTTACAAAAACAGATGGCAGACTGGATACGGCATACCAGTCACAGAGAGGCAGTCCTTAACATGGATGAATTCCAGTCTCCTCCAAGTACAGTAATGGACACAGTCTACATACTTATTGAAAAAGAGTATGTCACAAAAGCCCAAGATTATAACAAAAAGAAATGTAACTGCATTCTAATCTCAGTTGTTGCTATAACCATTATAAAGTTCAAGTAGTATACTCTATTTCACAATTCAATTAATTTACCTTGTATTTTTCTTTGGCTTTCTCTTTTCCAAGAAGTTTAAGAACTTTATCAGCTAATAGCATGCTCTGTTGATTTTGGAACCCTTCTAATATACACACAGCAGTGACATCTAGAAATGGTGGAAAAGTAAGTATGAAATTATTGCAGAGACAATCAACAATATCGAATAGGTACAAGGTAAGACAGTCACGAAATACACTGTCTCATGAGGCTTTTTCATTTTGAATAAAACTGGTTATCAATACTCAAGTCTCTCCCCTTCTATGAGATTTCCTTCACCTATGAAAAGGTTTGTGCTATATAATTTCTGACACTGCTCACTGCTCTAACATTTTATAGACAGCAAATAAAACAAGGAATATAGGAATACTCTTCTGACCATTTTCATTCCGTTATGCCACAGCTCAAGATACAGTGATTTGAAATTTAAAAGATAGCCTTCCCTAACTTCTCAACCTTTCAAAGTGTGCAATCACTGTTTCAACTCAATTTCTTACATCCTGCACCCCCAAACAGGTCAATCCGGTGCCAGTGTCAGTGTCTTTTTCTCATCCCATTTCTCTCTAAAATCCCAATCACCTATCTTCCTTCCACTTTGCCAATTACCATCCGTTAGTAACTGCAAGGTCCAGTCCCAACTTGGGATTCTCTTTTCTAAAGAGTGACACTCCTTTCACCAATTACCAAATTATGTGTGACACCACAAAACTTCAACTTTTGCTAAAATGTTCTCTACCTCATCTTTATCATTTGATAATCCAGGAGTTTTGCAAAGGGGGCTTTAAGATTTAAAAAAAAAAAAATGGGAGGGTATAGTGCTGGAGATTGAACTCAGGGCCATACTGGAGTTTTTTCCTTTTAAAAAGTGGTATTTTATGCTGAAGGTGTAGCTCAATGATAGATGTGTGCTTCCATTCACAAGTCCCTGGGTTTGATCTCCATGACCAGAAAAAAAACGTTATTTAAAAACATAATGGGAAGCACTTTTAGCTTGTAGAAATAACACACTGATTTTAGCTTCACATCATCTAGAAAAATGTACTTTAAAAGCCAGTGGGCTATACTGTAATTGCAGTTTTGGAGATAGACATGGTCAATTAGAAGATGCCAAACATTTACAGCACCTGCTGAGAATGATAAATTCACTTTGATGTTTTATCCTGATTGCACACATTGCAATCAGGTATAAAAACGAAGTTTGAAATATTAAGGGCAAAAAAGTAACTTAAAAAAATTCATCTTAAAGTTATTTCATTTCTTAAAATATATGTTAGCTGTAAGTATACACTACTACTTGCTGAAGCCTTTTTCTGATTCCCTTATTCATGGAATTACACTAACGCTATTTGACATGTTTAAAATGTGTGATATATAAATTCTAAATCTTCAGTATCAATAATTTCACTTGAAACTAGAAAACAAAGTCTCAGTTGGGAAAATGTTCAGCTTTTAAAGACAAACGATTTTTGTACTCACAGGTAGAATTTCATATAAATTTATAATCAACACAAAGCCAATAAATTTTTATGAATTTTCATCTACAAACACAAAAATATTCTCACCTTCTAAACATTCCTTCTTATTGTCTAGCTTCTCGTGGGCTTTTGCACGCCTAAACAGAGCTTTCACATATTTGGGATTAAGTTCAACAGCCTTTGTACAATCTTCGGCCACGTCTTTCCATTTTTGCTGTAGTTGAAAAGTGTTTTAAGAGCCACAATAATGAAAGTACTGTTCAACAGAAATTAGTTTTCCAAACTTAATAGGCCAAGTATTAAGAGTTCCACAACAGAAAAAGTATTCCAAACACAAAAAATATTTACAGCATATGAATACAAAACCTCACGTAAGTATCTTTTTTTTTTTTTTTTTTTTTTTTGGCGGTACTGGGGATTGAACTCAGGACCCTGCGCCTGCTAGGCAGGCGCTTATTCCACTGAGCTATATCCCCAGCCCTCACGTAAGTATCTTTAAGGAAAACAAATAACCAGATTTTTAAAAATAGGCAGTGAAGGGCCAGGGATATAGCTTGGTGGCACAAGAGCCTGCCTGCCAAGCACAAGGTCCTGAGTTGAATTCCCAGTACCAAAAAAAAAAAAGGCAATGAACATATTTTGGCCATTTTTCTACCCCCAAACCTAGAATTTTGTGCTCATATCAATTCTTTGCTCCTGTTAAAACTGAGGAAGCCTCTATCTTCTTCAAAGGTCAATCTTCTACTGGTGATTTAATTCCACCACTTCCCTCTATCAGCTATCCCCTCTCTGCAGTAATCTGCTTCTCTTTTGAGCCATAACCGCGAATATACAAATGCTTGCTCTTTTATATTCCATGTTTTGTGTGTGTGCGTGGTGCTGGGGACTGAACCCAAGGCCTTATGCATGCAAGGCAAGAGTTGTACCCCCGAGCCCCATCTCTAGGCCCTCTCCTTTGACTCTGTAACTCCCTAGAACTACCCCACCTGTCAGCACCTCTTTATTACTGACCCTCTAGATCGGCACCTTTATCTCATTTCCACATCCTGTACTGAGAGTCCTTCTCAGGGTCCTCTGCTGAATTCTCTTCCTTTACTTGACCTCTGCATGATGAAATCCTGAAGATCTCATCCCTGTTTCTCCCTCGGTAATGACACGACTGACTTTTATATACCAGCTGAAATTACAGACAATGCTGAATTATCTGAAGCGAAAGACCATTCTCCTAAAGTAGACATTTCTCAATGTAACTGTCTACTTCATCTCTCCTGGCAGTAAAATCTTTTCATCTCCTTAGCGCTCACATCTAGTGCAGCAAGAGTGCTGCCGGTTTTCACTTACCTCGGTTACTGCAACACCTTTATTTGTTCTCCTTGTCTCCACACTTGCCTCTTCCCAATATATTCAACTGAACAATATGATAATCTTAGATGATGTTCTTGCCCTGCTTAAAACTCTTCTATTTCTATTATACTCAGAATCAAATCCAAACTCTGTTATTGCTAAAAGGGCTTTCTTGAACTGGTCCCTATCTACTTTTCCAATCTCATCTTTCTTCTACTCCTATCTGGACATGCCAAACTCTTTCTTCCATCAGAGGAGTAATACATACTGTTTCTTCTATGATACTCTCTTCTCTGCTTTTTTGCCCATCACTCCACTATACAAGCACACAATGGTGCTACAGAGTCTTACAAAGTGAAACAGGCATACGTTGATGTGAAAAGCTGCACAAAATACAGTGGCAACTGAAAAAAATGTATCACCAACAATACTTAGAAGGAAATCCTTTCTCTCTCCCCACTACCCCATACGTAACTATTAAACCTACAGGAAAAAAAATTGGAGAACAGCCTCAAATGGTTGAAGAGCTACTAGAAAACTTTGTCTATACTATCTAATTTTATAAAAGTTGAAATATTTATAAATGTGGTATATATTTGTAACCAGCGAAACTAATATTTGTTCTTAAAAATTTTTTTGAGGACATAAAAACGAAAATCTTATTAATTTCAAAATGTCAAAAAAGCATTAAATTTAAGTAGCATTAACTGAAACTTTAAGCAAACAGAGAAACAGAAGGAAAGGAGAAAACAACGTACATACCAACTGTTCAGAAAACAACGTACATACCAACTGTTCAAAGGCAGCAGCTCTATTCTGGTAAAATGTGGAAAGGTCAACATTCTTCTCTGTAGGGCACAAACTGATCGCTTCTGTATAGCAGTGAATAGCCTGTTCATATTTTCCTGCTTTAAAATACTTATTGCCTTTGTTCTTGGCTGCCTGGGCTCTATCAAGAGAGTTCTGAAATGAGAAAAACAATTACCATGCACTAGCCAACATTTGACAGTAGACTTAAGACTACCCTAATTAAATGCTAAATTGATAAACTAATTTTTGCCAGTCTAATACACATAAAACAATGGTTCTCAGCCAAAAATAATTTTACTCATTTCAGAATTATCCAGCCCCAGTATATAAGAACTGGCTGTCAAAGGTGGAAGATGCTGTGAGACTGAAGAAAGAGGTACGCAGATCCAGGATTCTAAAAATACAATGTATCAGGGACAGAAGTGGGTCTTGGGTGAGTAGTAAGATGAGGGAATCCCTACACCCTGAGGAAAGAGGAAGAGATTTATATGCTAGGCCAGACACAGGCTGGCTGTAGGCAACTGGAATATACCTATCCTTTTCCAAACCTTTATGCTGTCCTTTTTTTCAGATTATGAGACTGACATACTGCCTATTGCTCTATGGAGACAGGTTCCTCTCCTTTTCTTAATCTTTAGTTATTTTTCTTTTTGTGGCACTGGGTTGAACCCAGGTGCGCATACATGTTTTGTAAGTGCTCTGTCACTGAGCTACATTCCCAGCCTATTTAAAAACATATAATCACTAGTACATAATTATTTGTACAAAATAACGGGGTTTCATTGTGATCTTTTTTACATGCATATAGTGTACTTCGATGGTATCTGTGCACTCTCACCTTCTCCTGATGGGCCCCTTCTACTTTCATGTCTTTTTCTCCTCCCTAGCATCCACATATGAGAATTAACTATTACTATGTCCAGTATCAGTTAAGACAGTCTGTTTAGTAATGGCTGGCACAATGCATTTGGCTGACCATCTAACTACTCTAGTCTTAAAGGGTTTGTGGTCATGTGGCAGGAAAAATGGCAGTTGTGACCAACATGGCTATGCTTATACCAAGCCATCAGAAATGTGTCTCCTTTTTTGGTGGCAGAACCCAGGGCCTCACACACGCTAAGCTCTTTTACCACTAAGCTCCATCCTTATCCCTGAGCATAGTTTTGATTGTCGCAAATTGTGAGAAGGGAGATGTTATGAGCATCAGGAAGAAGAGACCAGGGATGCTATTAACTTCCTACAGTGCACAGGTCAGGCCACCACAACAAAGAATTATCAGATCCAAAATAATGCCAAGGTATAAATACTTCAATGTTATTTTAATTTGCATTTCCCTTACTACTTATGAATTTGAAAATCTTTTCATGTTTATTGGCTAGCTGGCTTTCTTATTCTAAAAATCACTAATTCATGTTTCGCATTATTTTAGGCTATTTGCCAATATAGATGGTGGAATAGACAGTATAAATAATTTAGCATATTCATTAGGACTGCTATTCCAAATGTGTCATCTGCCCATCAACAGATTTCTTGTATGTACTCCACTCCTATCTGTCTCAGAGTCTGCTTTCTGGAAGGCTCCCCCACCCACTTCATCTGGACAGTGTTTAAGAGGTGGTGGTTAACACCTACTGAGGACAGCAGTGACAATGTTTGGAAAGCATCTCTATGAAGCTGGCCATCCAGGTTCCAGCCACTGGAGCTTTGTGGTCTCAAACACACCTTTGACTACTGTATGCAAATACCACCCAACTTTAACAAATGCAGTGGTAAACAAGGCTTCATATATTCCATCAGGTAAACAAAGAACAAAGCCAAGAACAAAGACTTCGTATATCTCCAACTGACAAAATAAAAGCAGAAGCAGCTACCACTATAGATAATTTAAGTAATCTGTGAAACACAAGTTGTTTGAGGCACAAGGTATCTCTTACTTACAAAAAGATGAAGAGATGGCAAGTAGGATACCTTCTTGTACCTACTCTTTTCTCCCCTTAATTCAGTTTTCTTTCTTGTTTTCCCCTTCCACTTAACTTTTTTTCTTTTTTTTTGGTGTGTGTATACGTGTGTGTGTGTGTGTGTGTGTGTGTGTGTGTGTTACCGGGAATTGAACTCAGGACCTTGCACTTGCCAGGCAGGTACTGCACTGCTGAGCTATATCCTCAGCTCTTGTTTCTCTTTTATAATATCACTATAGCTACAGTTCTTTTTAAAAAATATAGTGTAAAGAAGGATTTGCAGGAAATAAAACATCTAAATTCACAGTATTATACAGACAGTTTACATGAGTGTCAACAAGAAATAGATGGATTTCAAAATTAAGGGAAGGTAAAAGGAACCAAAATAAGCACAAATGAATAGATAAACACAAAGCTTTGAAGTATAAATTAAATAGCAACTGTGGAACATATTTCAAGGACATGTTTTAGGACTATAAAAATATGTCAGAACTAAACACCCATAACACAACACAGCTGAGAATCCCTTATGTAGGTGTAGGCCTTATGGGGCAACCACCAAGAGGACTGCTGGAAAACTTGCATTTGAGAGAATCTCAGCAGTCCTCTAACTTCACTTGAAAGCAGAGCTCAGACTGGATAGGGCTGTTATACAGAAGGATTGAGGAGCCCCTTTACCCAAGAGAAAAGTGACAGGCATAACTTGAGAACACATAATCAAAAAGTGCTAACACTAAAGGAAAATCAATGCATGCAAAGACAAAGACCCAAGTCAACTAAATAAACAGTATCTAAGAAAGTCAAGTAAGATAATTAACAACAACAACAACAACAAAAATGGGGAGTGGTGTAGCTGCTGGAGGTTGAACTCAGAGCCTCGCTATATCCCCAGTTACAATTAGAAATAGCCACGGGTGGTGGCGCACACCAGCACTGGGGAGGCTGAGGCAGGGGATCATTGCGAGCTGGAGGTCAGCCTGGGCTACAAAGTGAGCTCAAGGCCAGCCTGAACTGCACAGCGAGACCCTGTCTCAAAAAGAGAGAAAAGACAAAAAAAATAAAGTAAAATAAAAAAATAAAAAAAATGATGCAGAATGTCAAAATAAGACAGCAGGAAATTAACAATGGTTAATACATTGCATATTGTTACCTTCAAAGTAGTTGCTCAGATTTATAAAATATAGGTATGCAAAACTGATCAAACAATATAAGCACAAACTGTTCTTTTCAAATGAACTAATAGAAATTAGTAGTATAATTATCTTAGCTACTGTGTGTATATATATATATATACTTTTTCCCTTTCCTTTCCTACAATTAGAAATCTTGAAAATGCAAAAGAACTATTACAATTAGCTCAATAGATGGGCTATATTTACAGCAGACTCAGCTAAGAAGCAAAATAACAAATAGAAGGTAGAGGTAAGGAAGCTGCCAGAAGGCAATAGAAGTAGGACAGGGAGGTGAGAAGTCTGGAGAAACAGTTAAATGATATGAAGTTGATACCTAAGTTCTAACATCTACCTGATGCTCTAGGCATAGAAAGGAAGATCTAAATAAGTACCAGAAAAATTCCTAAAGAAAGAAAAATGCTACATATTTTTAGACACATTACAGTAATATTTCACAAGAAAAATTCCAAAAGTATTTAGGCAGAAAAAAGAAAAAGATTACCTACAGAAGAAAAAGAACCAATCTAGTTCCAGACTACCGCAACACACTACACTAAAAACTGCAGAATAACAATTTTAAAGTTCTAAAGATTACAAATCTTCTCTGGAAAACAAATTACCTTTTGAAATGAAAGCAACAGATATCAAGGTGTAATTTAGATAAAGGTAGTGAGATAAAGAAAGCGATGGAATCAAAGTCAGTGAGTCTTAAGAATTGGCTCTGAAACTAAAATGACCCGCAAAAACAGGAGAGCATTGTACTCCAGGGAGGAAAACTAAGCCAAAGAGATCTACTCATTTATGAAAGGTCTTAGAATGCAGAGCTTGCTGGGCGCTTCTGGTGAAAGTTCAGAAGAATGCTGAATGCAGAATCAGGAGTTACCAGTTGGGAACAAGGATCCCACTGACAGTTGGACTAGAGGCCAGGTGTTACACTGGGACAGAAAACGTGTATTTTACACGTCTCAAGACTTTGTAGGAGCCTGAAATTAAAGACAGGACACTACTTGATCAGTGGAAATTCAAAGGCAGCTCAACATTCCATCTGTAATATACGTACTCCTGGGTGCTTTTAGTCAGACCTACAGTGACACAACTGCAGAAAAAGGACAGAGTAAAACATTTTTAAAAACTTAAAATTTTGGACCAGAAGGAATCACATAAAGTTGAGGCCAAAGTGTGGTGCAGAAAAGATTAGCACTATTAAAAATAAGCCCAGTATAGTACTTTGTACAGCCATAAAATGCCTTGATAGCTGGGCAGGGTGGCGCAAGCCTATAATCCCAGCACTTGGGAGGCTGAGGACAGCCTGGGCTATGTTGTGAGTTCAAAGCTAGCCTGAACTACATAGCAAGGCCCTGTCTCAAAAAAAAAAGGTCTTGAAGGCATCTCAGAAGCCAGCAAGACCCCATCCATCGCAGGCTCAAGAGTGCAAAAGTACCAACCATTTATTTGAGAAGACAGTCCCTGGGACCCCTGCTCGAGAAAAGCCTCTTTAAAAAAAAAAGTTCCAGGGATATAGCTTAGTGGCATACGCACTTGCCTGGCAAGCACAAGGTCCTGAGTTCAATTTCCAGTACCAAAAAAGAAAGGCCTCTTAGGGAACTGGTTCCCCAAGATTCACTTCATTCAAATCAGCCATCTAGGCACTCAAAGGCTACTGCAGCCATGATCCAATGACAGAGACCACTATGAAGTGGCTCTGAGCAGGATTTAATATTCACCAATTGGCTTTTCATGTTTACCTGTAAGTTTACACAGTGTAGGTACCTGGTCTGGAGATGGGCAGGTCTCACAGTAAGCAAGCCTCTGTGAGTCACTAGTCCCTGCCGAGGCCTGTAATGGTGGGTGAAGCCATGAAGCCTGGGGACAAAACAAGGCCACAGCTAAGGACACGTGGCTCCAACCTCAGTTAACTAGATCAAGACTAGCTGCAGGCACCTCACTCCTGGGTAGAGACCTTCCCAGAGATAACACAGTCCTCCTAAATTAACATGTCTTACTTGCAGAAGCCCACCTTTCTTCAGTATTTCCCTCCTTGATTCTGCTAACTAAATAAATGCGGGCGGCCCAGAGATCTTGGTCTTAGGCTCTAGAGAATCTCTATTCTGCTAGAGGGTTTTGATCCTCCCGGAACTTTGAAATCATTCCATTTGCTTCTTTTATTTAGCTATTTACTGTCCATTCCTTCAGGAGACTGCAGGTCTGATCAGTCTGCAGTAACAGGGATATTAACGCTATAATCCAACGAGGCTGGGCTAGTGCTCTGGCTGACACCTAGCCTTGGTGTCATGTGTGTAATGATGGTTTTACCAGCATGCAGAATGTAAGAATGGACTCAGGGAAGTTTCCAAGGAGCCTCTGGGAGAGCAGTGTATGAAACTGGAAATGAAGTCAAAGGTGCAGCAAAGACACTACGAATTTGGAGATGCCAGGTACATGGAATTATCTGCTGAGGGAAGGTGGAGTGCAGTCAGCTCAAGAAAGAGAGGCTGTGTGGGCTGCACCCTGCACAGTCAAAGAATGGGGCTCTCCAAGCCTCCTGCAACTCACATTTTACCACTGTGCATCTCAGATACTGAGATGCAGCTACAGGACTTAATGTTTGTCCTGCTGGATCTCAGTCTTGCTTCATTCCAATGCATTTCTATCCCCTATTTATACCTTTGGGAATGGAAACATTTACCCTGTGCCACTACACTGGGTGGTAATTCGTTTTTATAATTATATAGGTTCACAGCTAACAGTTTGCCTCAAGTCTCAGAAAGCTAACCTATGCTTCTGAGAAATGCTGAAGTCTGTAAGACTCTGGGGAAAGGATTTCTTGCTGGGTATCCAGGGTAGCTGTCACAGGTTAGGAAGAATTATGACACTGTTCATGTGTAGAACTGACTTAAGGAGAGGTGTTTGGGCGTCACAGGGTGGTTAAGCTTCACTGTGTTAACTTGTGGAGGGGACCTGGCTGGGAGACTGGTGGAGCACACCTGTGGCTGTGTCTGAGCAGGTTGCTGAGCACTGCCTAGATAGAGTACTGCATTTGGTCCTTTGCCCTGTTCCTCTCTGGTACTGTTCCCTTGCTCTGCTTTCCAGTCATCACGAACTAAGCAGTTTTGTTCTGTCATGCTCTTCCACCACAGCGCTCCTGCCTTGGGGCTTGCAGATCGCATACAAATCCTCTAAACTGTGATCTAAACCAAAGCGCTCCTTAGAGTTGGGGGTATCAGGTATCATCCCAGCAATGAACAAACTAATACAAATGTGAAAAAGCAACACCTATGGATCCTTACTCTTCTATGATCAAACTTTGGATCATAACAAAATGTCTAAGGAATTTAATCAAGTCTTTTCCCACTCATGTCTTGAAATTTAAAAAATTGACAATCTATTCCACCTACTAAATCACAATACACAGAACTACTACCTGAAAGGTACTAAAAAAAATGCTTCTGCAGGATGATAGTTATAGACTACACAAAAGTGACTGATGAACCCATTTTAAATTGAAATTATTATTAAACTGGAAATGCATTCAAAAACCTTACCTACAAAACATCATAGTTTAGCAACACAGTACAAATGTAGTGTACTGGTTGCTTACCCCTGTGATCCTGTGGCCACTGGGAGCTGCAGCTGGTTGCCCCATCTAGCATCACATGAGTACCACAGAATATTATTGGCCTGAAGAAAATAAAACCAAATTCAAGATATGGTTTCTACTGAATGTCTACTGATTTTGTACCACTGCAAACTAAAACAATTGTAATTCTAAGAAAACTGTTAAGTTAGGAATCTTTTTTATGTGGGTATGTGTGCGCATGTAACTATAAACTTACACATGTCAAAGAGCCCAAAGAGAATTAAGTTTTATTTATTCATATAACAATTGCTCTGTGTCAAGCATTGTATTTAGGTTCTGGGAAATACAACAGAGAACAAGATACAGCCAGTTTAAGCTTTCAAAGATTCAGGAGTACAGCAGTAAAGACAGGAATAAGCAATTCCAGCATCAAGTGATGAGTGCTATCGAAGAGAAATGTCCAAGGTGTTAGAGGGAAACACAGCAGTATGCTTAGGTAGAGAGGGGTATCAGAAAGGGTGTAATGATCCCACTCTTGTGACATCAAGGATGAGAACATGGGGGTACTGGACAGTGTTCCCAGAATATCCAAAGGCTACAACGAAGAAACATCAAGAGAGAAAGTGCAAAGGTAAGCAGAATCAACATTAGGGAAGGCCCTATATCATAAAGGATTACACGTTTATCTTGAGTGGACAATTACTTATTTTACATGTAGGACTGATGCAATTTACTCTAGTAGTGACAATCCATATTGAAAGAAAACACTATTAGCTGTCCACTAGTTTCAGGACTTTTTCCTCCCATATCCAGTCCCTTATTAAAACGATACAGTATTTGCATATAATGGTATATTTATAAATAGATTGGTATTTGAGATAGGGTCTATGATGCATAGGGTGGTCTCAAATTTGTGGGCTAAGGAGATTCTGCTGCCTTGGCCAACGATGTACCTGGAAATATAGGTAGGCACCACTCTGCTCAGCTCCTCCAGTGTATTTCAAATCATTTCTATAAGATTACTTCTAATATCTAATACAGTGAAAGTGCTATGTTAATCACTGTACTATCACTATCACTGTTAATTTACTGTATTGTTTAGGAAACAATGACAGGAAAAAAAATCTGCCTATGTTCAAGAGCTGCAATGTTTTTCTGAATACTTTTTATCTTTGGTTGAATCCACAGATGGAAAACCCATGGATAGAGGTCAGCTTGTAAGAAAGACAGAATGGCAGTTATTCAGTTGAGAAATGGTAGCAGTAGGAATGAAATGGTTAGTTATTTAACATACAACAGATCATCTAGAAACATATTTCTAGATTAGATGAAATAAAATATAAAACAATAAAGACTTAGGGATAACTCCCAAGGTTTTGGCTTAGAAAGTTAGATGAGGCAATTAATTAGCAAAGGGTATTTTTAGGAAAAAAGGAAACTGAAATACTTGTGACGTATGAAGACTCTCTTTAAATTGGGCCTCAGGAGGGGTCTAGGTTCGAGGTAAGAAATTAGGATGTCATCAATTTATAAGTGGTAAATGAAGCTGCTAGTGGGGAAACAATATACAGGGAATGTACACAGTATAAAAGAATGCTTATACACATTTGGGCTTGGTGGATGAGGACCTGGTGGTTGACATAATCCCAGCTACTTGGGAGGCTGAGGCAGGAGGACCAGAAACTACCAGCATGGGTAATTTAGTGAGATCTTATCTCAGTAAAAATGGACAAAACAAAAACCACCAAAGAAATGAGAGACACAGCTCAGCATTGATGGGGTTCAATCTATAGCACCAAAAAGAAAGAAAGAAAAAAAAAAGCTTTTGATAGAATTGTGAAGGTCACTAAAAGGAAAAAGTGGAGAAAGATACTATGAAGGAAATAGCATCAGTAAGGGAGGATTCACGATTTTACGTATATGTAATTTTTTTAAATCGGGAAAATAAGCCATCTTAGTAAAAGAAAAGTTGAAACAGCAGGATGACAATGTGAAATAATGGATGTTGGGGAAAGAGAAGTTCGCCTCAAGGTAAAAAGACAAATTAACAGCAAGTTATTCATTCCTTGATTCCTCCACTAAAATATTTAGATACATCTTTCCCCATTCTAGAGAACTGGCTTAGATTAGTGGTTCTTAATCATTTTATGTGTGATAACACTTTGTGTGATGGTAAAAAAATCCCAAATATAAAAATAATCATATTTTTTATGACTAGATAAAAAATAATTGAATTAAAAGTAACCATAAAGTTGACAATACTCATAAATTAAAATCGCAAATTGTTGGGAGGGAAAAAAGAAATATCTAAGACATCTGTAGAACTAGAATACACAGCCAGGATATTTGGTAGTCCCTTATTATAACTCAAACCCACAGATTTAAGAAGTGCTACATATAAAATTATCTTCAAATAACTTCCAATTCAGAAAATTATTCAAGTTTCAAAAAAATTACTGAATAAAAATGGCACATCAGACTTCAATGTCCTAAAATGAAACATGATTTAATACTTTAATCTCAGATACTACCAACTGGGATTAGATGCTTTCCTTTAATGATATCCTGACAATCCCGTTAGTTAAAAAATAAATAGCCTTTATATTTGCTTTATAAGTTTTTGCTAATCCCAGAAAAAAGATAACTGGATAAAGTCTACATTGGTTAAGAAAACTTCAAATCCATTATATAGACGTCCAGAAATTTCATTTGTTCATATTAGACTGATGCAAACATAAGCCAACAGACAAAATCCAGATTTTCTGTTGCCCATACTGACTGGGCACTGATAATGTTTGTCTACTTTTTCATTTACTTAAAAATTACAGCTATAGTTCAGGATAAGAAATAACTGTTAGAAATAACTGCATTAGTATTCAGTCAGCTTTCCATCAGCTGAAACAAATGCTTCTTTCTCTATTTAGGAAACCCAACAAAGTTGCCAATTTAAAGGTACTGCTGAAACACAGAGCAAGTTTTCTAACCACAGATAATAAATAAATTAGTTATCAACCAGTTGTATTTAGATAGTCTAATAACTCTAAGCACTAGACTGTCAAAAAACAAAAATACGCATTTAAATATATACACTGGACATCAAAGTTAAAGTATATATTTCCATTAAAAGTGTCAAAGACGTTTTACTCAAAAACAAAAAAACAAAAAACCAACACTTCGGAAAGTCAAGATTTCAGTAGAAACCCAGATTCCGCGGGGTGAACAATGCTGTAAGCACACTGTTTTCTTAGTTTTATTTTAGGTTAAAGATCACTTTAAAGCCACTGAAGTTACACGAAGAACTCACTGTAACGCCTGGTTTTTAGCAATCAGGTAAATAAAAGCAATTTGCTAAATTCTATCAAATAACAATAGTGCAGACTTTCTAGGATAAGTCAGAATGGATGAAACTCCAAAGAAATATTAAACAACATTTATTTATTTATTTATTTGGTGCCGGCAATCGAACTCAGGACCTTGCGCTTGCCAGACAGACGCTTGTGCCGCTGAGCTATACCCTCGGCCCTAAAACACTTTTGTATACACAAACTGTATCTTCAATGGTTATTGCAGAACCGAATACTTTTATGTAATTTTCATTCAACGATTAAAATTTAAAATGACGTGGAAATTTAGTAGTGAATTTCCAATATATGAAAATGATGAAAGACTTGTGGTAACTTTCCTAATAACTACTTTCATCAGCAGCACTCAGAAGCATCAATTTTTTTCTCCTAAATGAAGCAGGTCTAATATTTTAATCCTCTTATTCAACAGCGATAGCAGTAAAGCCCGAGATAAAATCACGTTCCCACAGTACCAGTGCTAGAGAGCCTCATACAGAGTGACACTTCTCTTGTTTTCATGGCCCACTGAGTTTTCACTTCGTTGTAATACTTCTTTTCTGCTTAAAAATAGGTCCTGTTTTTACTTTCCCACAGGTAAAGTATCATGGGCGAGTACAATACTTCACATAGGCACTAACTTTTGGCTAAACTTGCAAAAATGTGCGGAAATGAACTGTGTGTAAGCGTACCTAAGCTTGCACATGCATTAATACTATTTACATGTGTACGTGACTAAGTTTCTCCGAACTGTTCCGATACTGCCACTCTCCAGTTACAGGCTCAAATAAAACACTCCACCGCACTCAATCCCAGTAGTATTGACCGGCCTAAGGTAAATATCCGCACATCTGTCAGATACCAAAAGGATTTAACAGTTGCACAAAATCATCTAAGGCAGTTCACCAGAGACTGCAAGCCTGTCTAACATACAACTTTGGGCATTCACATTTCCAAATGAAATAGAAAAACCTGAGATGATTTTAGCCAAAATTTTAAAGAATTCACTCCTATAAATTAAAAAAAAAAAAGGCACCACCGCTTTACTCGTTTGCTGGGGGTGGGGTAGAAAAAAGCTGTCTAGCTAATTCCTTCGCTTTTGCACTGTAGTTCATATTTCTCCCCCGTACTTCAAAAAGAAGCCCAGTCTTGGAAATCACAAAAACAACTCAAATCTCCGTACCAATCGTTACCAGAGTCGCCTTTCTTCGCTTGCTAATTAAATGATCACCACATAATTTGCAAACGTTGTTACTCTAGACATAAATGCTGTGTCACTAGAAAGAGAAGTGAAGGACTTCTCTGAAACCCAGGAGAAACTGTCAAACCGTGCTGCTAACCTGTTCCCTCGGCTTCTCCACTGCCCAGGAGGCACAGAAACGCGTCTCCTTCCACGCCTGCGCCATCCCTGAGCAGTTGCGGGCTGCGGGGAAGACCCCGCACCGGCACCACCCGCCAGGGAAAAGCCGCTTCCACTCGGTTTCGGCCCTACAGCCCGGGCCCGCTGCTCACCATTTCCAGGTGGGCGCCGGAGCCTTCCGGATGTGCGCTGCCCAGGGCTGGGCTGGCCCTGCCCTCCGGGGTCTTCCGCTCACTGTTGCGCTTCAGACCGCCGGCGTCGCCCCGGCCCCCCGCCTCCCGGCGCCTTCGCTGCCGGCTCCACAGGTACACGGCCCCGACGCCCAGCAGCAGGGGCGCGCCGACGGCTAGCGCCAGCTGCCATCGCGGCAGGCCCCCGCCGCCCGCGCCCGCGGTCCCACCGCCGCCCGCTCCGACCCCGGGGCCGGGCGCGGCCGCCGCCACCACAGCCGCCTCCACGGGCTTAGAGGCGGCCATGACGAACGTCCCGTGCTACCGCCGCGCCACCAGTCCCGGCGCCACAGTCCGCAGGTAGCGTGCGAAGACACCTGGGGAAGGGGAAAACCAGCGAGGAGAGCACGTTAGCCAGGGAGAGGACTGCAGAGAAAGGCCAGAGGTCACCGGAAGCCCGGGGCATGCCGGGACGGAGCTGCAAGTCAGACTCCGCCCCTCTCAGCTGTGGGTCGAGTCACTTCCGGGTCAAGGGAGCCGGCGGCAGTGGGCATGGTGGTTACGCCTTTCCCTTTACTTTTCCCTTGCGGCTCTAGGTGATAATCGCTTGTGGGGTCTTGGGCCTCCCGTGGCACCCGCTCTCGTCATTTCCCTGTTAGGATGGAAGGACAGATGGCTCTCTGGCCTACCTGGCGCATAGCCAGATTTTACTCTGGACGAAGTTGAGGTTAGGAGGGCAGTAGGAGAGGGCTGACTCAGTGGAAACGACAGAAGCTAGTTTGGTTTCGATTGAAAGATTTGAACCGGACACCTGCAGCTCTCTGTCTGCACCAATTTTGAAAGTGCCTGTGTCGGTAGGAGGTTCTGGGACTTAGTGGTCTAAAACGACGCTTCAGCGTTCCTGCCCCCTTCCAACTTTACGTATGCGCGTGGGGAGCTGGAGTCCGCTGACACTCAGGTCACGCGTGCGCAGCGTTCCGATCCGCCCACCACAATACTTGTTTTGTAGAATTTGTCTTGAGCTGACTTCACTGTCATCTGAAACTATATACTTTTATAGGTTTGATATTTCTAATAGCTTGTCAATCAAGTCTTTCCCATGCCCTGTACCAGATCTCTTAAAATATGAAAATTACCCTTGCAAAGTGCTTGGAATTCACAGTATGTTCAAGAAAGGACAAATACAGACAATGACAAGATAAAAATACAAAACTGAGGCTTCTTATTTGACATATATTGGTTTGCAGGCTCATATTAAAAGTTTATAAAGGATTGTTTTGCTTTTAAATTAAATGGGATTTGCAAAATCATAGTAACACTGCATGGATATGGAAAGGAGATTATTAAGTGGCACGAGAATGGACTGATTAAAACGGAATGGACTCATTTGAAGAAGTTCCATGATGATTTCCTTCCCCTTTGGTGGACTCCTACTAGTAAACTGCGTTCAGGCAGTAGAGTTTCTTAGCAACAAACAAAGTGGATAGCAGCAGTGGAATTACACTGATGAAATAGTCGTTTTGCAGCCACTTTTCTCCTCTGTGCATTAAACCCTGAAAGATAAGTCTGCTGCACCTTATAATCTTGGCTTTCCCTTTTCAGAATAGAAAATTAGGATTTTTCTTTACTGAAATTTCATTTTATGTGTGGCATTATGGAGGACTATATGGTGTTAGTAATTCTAAACTACGGTAGGATCTAAAACATTTGATAATTTAAAGAAACATTTTGCCTATTTATTGGGATAGGCAATAGATTGTTATGGTTCAAATCCAAAAGTTATGCAGGATTTTCTGAAATGTTTCCTTCCAATACCTATCTCCAGTCACATAGTTCCCCTCTCTAGTGGCAATGAATGTTAGTGTCTTGAAACATTTGTTATATTAACAAATATTTTCTACAGGGTTAATTTTGTTTTGTTTTTAAGATTGGCATTTGTAAGTTAAGTCAGTCTTGTTGCATTTATATTTTTTTAAAAAAATCTCGTCCCATCCTCTAACTTGTCTCTTTTGTCCCATTTTCTTTCACATTTCCTAATTATTGTACTGTAGCAGTGAAATGAAAAAGTCACTTCCTGGTTTTATGAGCTTACTGACCTGACACATACTTTTCTAAGTTGTGAAGTGGTAAAAACACACCTCTTACGTTAGAGTAGATTTAATGAGGAAATACTCAAAGTTCTTTGTTGTTTGTTACAATATCATACGCAATTGATGCTTAGTTTTTTATTTTTCTAAATATTAAAGGGATACAGGAAAATAAAACTCCCAACCTGAACAATGTCTGAGACGAGTTTGTGTTCTCTAAAACCAAAGAATGAATTTTAGGAACAACGGAGGTCAAGAGCAGAATATATTTATTGAGAGAAAGAAAGCTTCTGTCCAAGAGAGGGACAGAAGGGGGGCCCCCGAGTGGGTTAGCCCCCCCAACTGTCTTTTCTAGCGACTTTTATAGAGAAAAACCATGAGGTGAGGCGGGTCCAAGGTAGGGGAAATGGACAAAACTATGGTCAGCCAATAAGACTGGAAGGATAATTGTTCAGGTAAGACTGAGTAAACTGGGATCAAATGGGGAAGCGAGTCACTAACAAGCAGGCATGAATACAGATCAGGGGCTGTTCCTGTGGGCGTCAGGCTAGTTAGTGACTCTTCCTGGCTTTTTAGAAGGTGATTGTTACTTATTTAGAATATCAATCCCTGACATTTACACCTAGGGAGGTAAGTGGATGCATTTGTTTAGCCCCTTTTGTCTTAAGGTCAGGCCCACACGTATCTTTTATGTTGGCTCCTTCAAGGGCCTGGCCCTGTCTGACTGCCTATAGTATTTCTATCTATCCCAGCTGCCTATAACATTCCCCCCTCTGAAGAAGTAACCCGAACTGCCGTGAGGGAGTAACGGACGATGACCGCTCTGGCTTCTTCAGGCTGAAAGGGGTCGTAGTTGTTGATCGGCAGTCAGAGATGCTCTCCAGAGGGTCTATCTAAAGGCCCTCGATAGACACCAGGCGTTTTCATCTTGGGTGCGTGTATAGCTTTAAATCTGGAGGAGACAAAGGCAAAGAGCCAATTAAGTATGCATGGGCCAAATAATAAGATCAACAAGATTATTATGAATATAGTTAACAAAGATTTCCACCAAGAGGAACCAGTGATGGCCTCCCATAGAGAGGATAAGTTCCAGGGATTTTTAGAATCTGACATATCTTTGATCTGTTGCCTGATATCTTGAATAGCTGTTGAGACATTAGCAGAGGGATCAGGAATGTACACACAACATTCAGTTTTTATAATTGCACGGGTACCCCCTTGTGCTGCTGTTAGAATGTCTAATGCCATCCGATTTTGGAGGACGGCTTCCCTCATTAATTTTACTTCTTCATTTAGGAGAGAGAGATAAGCTGCGGTGTCACTTAAGGCCCGCTGAGTATAGCTGGTTAAGGCCTCGATGTGCTTCATGATGTCTTCTGACCCTAGGGAAGGGATAAAGATAGAGGCCAAGTGATTGTACCAGGGAAACACGCTCCTGGACCATAGGTGTTGTAAGCGGGGTAAATTGGCAGGTTTGTCAATAGTTTTGACACTCCTGCCTTGTAACCAGGCAAATCCTAACGTGCATCTTCCTATCCATCCAGGGGGTAGCCAGGGCCACAAATTGGTCCCACAAGACCAATGAGTGCCACTGGGGGCTTCCCATCTAATTCCAGGGCGAGTAAGCCAGTCTGTTGCAAACCAGTCTTTAGCTTGTAAAGTTATTGTATGTATACGTTGCTCAGGGGCTGTCCACCCCAAGTATTTAGTGGAGTTAGGCCAATGAGAGTAGAAATGATTTTTTGTTCCCAACATAATGGGGCCTTTCTACTGAGATGGCCTATGGTGGGAGTCAACCATATGTAATCATCCCATATTTGAAAATAGCCATCCTGATATCTATGATTGTTGGCCTTCAGGATAGGACCCTTACTTTTATTTAATAGGGACCTTACTAGTGCCTGTAGAGAGGCTTCAGTGACTTTTGGGAAAAGACTCGATTATGTCCAGGGTCATTAAGGGTATAGTTCATAGGCCACTCAGTTACTTTGTAATGGTGGGCTGACCTATGCATGATTGAACTCTTACGTATCTCATTAATATAGTCCTGTAATTTATTTCAGTCATCTCCTTGAAGTGGGGATACCCACCAAGGAAGTCCTGATGTACTGGATAAGGGGAGTAGACCACATATCCAGCAAGAGGTCTGTTGTAATGATTCTGCATACGCCTGTGCCCATCTTAGAAAGGAGTTGTATCTTCCTCTGAGGGGCAAAGTGATTAGTAAAAAGGTGAACAGTAACATCACTTATCTGAAGACTTTGCTTTTTTCTTGAACAGGAATCTTAAATCTTCTATGGGTTCACAGGAGTACTCAGGTGGTTGTTCACCCTCAGCAACAGTCTCTGGTTCCCAGAGCTTGGGTCTGGTGTGATGTATCCAAGAGTCCAGGCCTGTTGTCTTTACGGTGCTGTATGGGCCTTCCCATGTTGGTCCTAGGAAAGGAGAAGATGAGGGGGGGGTCTTTACCAGTGCTAAATCTCCAGGATGGAACATGGGATTTCCCTTTTCTCTGGGCTGCGCCTCTGTAAGCTGTTGAAGAGTTTGTTGAAATTTAGACAATGAGAGAACATCTTTTAGTAAGGCATCTGTTTTTTGTCAAAGAGAAAATCTTTAGTAACAAAAGGTCATCCATAAAGCATTTAAAATAGACTAAGGTTTAGGATATGAAGATCCTCAAAAGCAAAGAGAAACTGGGAATCTCTATGTAAAGGAATACAAAAGAAAGCATCTTTTAAATCTCACACTGAAAACCAACTGGCATCTTTTGGAATTTGAGAAAGGAATGTGTATGAGTCAGATACTGCTATGGTTGATACATTGTGTCAACTTGGGGAGTCTAGAGGCTTGGCTGAGTGATTCAGCAGGAAGCCAGGGTGCTTACTTTGTATATATCCTGAGCCTGTGGAAGTGGAGGGCGTGGAGGTTATGTGGGAGGTTACCCTGGGTGGGGGTAGGCTGTTTACAATGTAGGGGAGAAAAGGAGGCTGCTTGCAGCCATTCTTCCCTTCTGCTGGTTGTTTTTGCTGTGCTCTGCTGCCATGAACGTTTGCCCTCTGCCATGTGCCACTCTGCCTCAGAACCAGCCAAGTTTGGACTGAAACCTCCACAAACTGTAAGCTAAATAAACCTTTCCTTCCTTAATTTTGGGCATTGGGTGTTTTGTCTCAGCAATGAAAGAAAGGTAACCAAGACAGGTACCATTGGGTGAATTGGCACTACTGCCTCATTTATCAATCTAAGGTCCTGTACTAGTCTCCGTTCCCCATTGGGCTTTTGAATTCCCAAGATTGGAATGTTGCACGGACTGTTACAGGGCTCAAGTAAGCCTTGTGTCCTTAGGTTACCAATTATAGGTAATAACCCTTTTTTAACTTCAGGTTTTAAAGGATATTGTCTCTGATTAGGAAAAGTAATAGAATCTCAGATGTATCTGTGCTGGAGCAGCTCCTAATGCCCTACCTATTCTGCCTTTACTAGCCCATACTTTAGGATTTATTTCTGTCTCCACACGGGGAAGACAATGTACCTGACCTGGGTGCATATATATTACAGTATTTAAACAAGATAAAATATCTCTTCCCAAGAGAGGGACTGGACTTTCAGGCATTATCAAAAAGGAACGTGAAAAAAGGAAACCATCCCAGGTACAGCCTAAAGTTTGTGAAAAATAGTGAATTACCTCCTCTCCAGTGACTCCTTTCACTGAAGTATGGTGGCTGGAAGGAAGACCAGGATTCAAAAGAAGGACCGAGAGACTTGCACCAGTGTCCAGCAATAGGCTGTTTTTCTTTCCCTCCATAGTCATGATTACCTGGGGCTCCTTTGTGGAGATGACAGTCTGGCCAGAGGGAGAGGGCCGAGTATACCCCGGGCCCCTTCATTCTTGTTGGACCAACTGGTAGGATGGGTCTGAACTCGGGCCTTGGCTTCAGAGGGCAGTCTGACCTCCAGTGGTGGTCCAAAGGTGTTTGCAATTAGAGCATTGCCCAGGGGGCTTTTTAAGACAGTCCCTCTTAAGGTAGCCTGGCTTCTGACAGTGGTAGCAGACCAAGGTATTTGTCGAGTTCTTGGGGCCCTGAGAATCAAACTTAGGGTCTGTTTCTCTTAGTGCTGCTGCAAAGGCAGCTGCTTTTTTTCGGTCTTTTTGTTTTCTCTCCTTGACCTCCTCCTCATCAAGGTAACAAAATACTGAGGAGGCAATTTTTACTAAGACATCCAGTGAAATGTCTGGGGCAAAAGCCATTTTTTGTAGCTTTTTTCTGAGCAATGAACTTATCTTTAAGAATAATTTGTCCCTCTATTGAATTAGGATCTAGGGAAGTATGTTTTATCAATGTCTCTTGTAAGTGATTTGAGAAAGCAGAGGGGTGTTCCCTTTTTTCTTGATGGACAGCTGACAGTTTAAAACAATTGAATGGCTTAGCTCTTATCCTTCTTAGACCTTCAAGAATACATGTCCGAATGTGTCTCCTATTCCAGTCTCCCATATGGCTGCTAGGCCAGTAGGGGTCTTGGATAGGGACAGCTTGGGCTCCGGTGGGAACTGGTAGTTCCCCTTGTTGTCTTTCTTCTGGCTTTCTGAAGTTAATAATGTGGTATTCACCTCCAAATGCAATAGCAACCTGTAACGCTGCCTGTTTCTCATTAGGGGTCAATGTTTGATTTAAGAATAATGTTACATCTTTTCAGTCTAGCTCATAGGTCTGAGTGAGGCCTCTAAATACCTCAGTGTACTTATCAGGGTCATCTAGAAATTTTCCAAGATCTAACTATCTGTTTTAGGTCACTGAGAGAAAAAGGCACATGAACTCTGGCAGTTCCGAATTGTCCATTTACTTCTTGTAATGGATACTGCCTTTGAGGAGCTTGTTTAAACTCAGCTAAGGGTGGGTATAGCTCTGTAGAGGCCTGGATTACAGCTGGTCTAGAAGCTTCATCCTCTACCTTAAAAGGGCAAATAGGGGAAACCTTAGGTTCAGGAATGGTGGGTGAGGCTTTGATTAAGGCTGTCTGTCCTCAGGCTCTGAATATTGGGGAGGAGCATTCTCAGGCTCTAGTATAGTGGGTGCCTTGAGAGTCTGAGGTGTCCTATTTCCCTGTGGCTCACTTTTACATTTTGAAACTAAATAAGGACTATTTCTTAATGCAAAGAAAATCTGAACATACGGCACTTCTGACCATTTTCCTCCTCTTTACAGTATCTTTCTAGTTGCAAAATAGCATCATAATTAATATTTTCCTCTGTATTCCATTTTGGCTCTAGGAGATAAGTAGGCCATGTGCATGTGCAGAAAAATATTAAACACCTCTTTTTTAACGTCCTGTAATCTTATTGGCGGACCATAGTTTTGTCCATTTCCCCTACCTTGGACCCGCCTCACCTCTTGGTTTTTCCCTGTAAAAGTCCCTGACAAAGACAGAGTCGGGGGTGACCCACTCGGGCCCCCCTTCTGTCCCTCTCTTGGACAGAAGCTTTCTTTCTCTCAATAAATATTCTGCTCTTAACCTCCGTTGTTCCTGAAATTCATTCTTCGGTTTTAGAGAACACGAACTTGTCTGATATCATTCAGGTTAGGATGTTTATTTTCCTCTATCACTATGACTGTGAGTTTCCCATGTCTGTGAAAGGAGAGGAGAGAGTTCGAATGTCTCCTCCCTATCTCTAATTGGTCCTTGTACCCATAAGGCGTCCCTTAAGTAGATTGCACTCCAAGGCAGGTGGACGCTGTCTGGAGAGAGCAGAGGACAAAATCCGATCAGCCTATCCACCCTCGAACTGAAGTGCAATTCTATCCTCCCAGAAAACTCATGAACTATGTACTTAGTCCTACTGGACATCTACAAGCTAAGCTACAATTGGTCTGGTGACAGGAATATCTAAAGAAGGAAGCATAGCTTTGTAATAAACTATTGCTTTTTATTCTTTGGACGAGGGCATAAAAAGGCAAGTTGAAAGTGCTTAGATATTCTCGAGCCTCAAAGGAGATCACCTCTAAATAGAACTAACAATTGGCTAGAGGAATTTCACCCCATGCACTGGGCAGTCTCCAGCTACTTGTGTTTATTACCTAATCATCTAGGCAACCTTTCTTAACAGGACAAGACTATGTTTCATTTAAACTTTGAAGTTCACAGGTTGAATTTAAATTTATCATCTAGCAATCACATTTAAATATTCTTAAGGGCAAGTTAGTTAAGGCTGACAAGAACCTCTTTTTACTCTTAGTTAGCATATGTAGGGCACAAATGTGAATCGTTCCCCTCCTAGCCTGTGAAATGTAAATTGTTGTAAACTGCCTCAGCCTAGTTTCTGAAGGGTGGCTCGACTGAAAAGTTGATGAAGAATTTCTAGTCTAGTGGCAGAGACAGGTGTGATAGATAAGTGGAGATTTTTCAGCGGTCAGGAGCCAGTTTCCACCGAGGGAACTTTGGGATCCGCCAGAGAGTAGCCCTGGCCATGACCCCTCAGCTCTCAGTTTCTATTGGCCCGCAAACCAGAGATCAGTCTCCAGAAAGGAATCCAGCCGTCTCTCTGGTCAACGTTCCATAAGCCATTGGCTTTAACGGGGATTCACCAAAGAGATGCTGGGGAAACCTGTCCTCTGCTTCGAAGAGTGGCAGCTGCTCTAAGAGCTTTTAACTAGCTGGCAGAGTGACCACTGTTTGTCAGAATTTTATAAGGGATAGTTAAAAGCCTGAACAAGATTACCTACACTAGACCTAGGAGAAGAGGAAAGGTTGGAGATCCTCCCTTAGACTAAATATGTTTTGGTCCCAGAGGTGTGCTGCTTCCGGAGATAGCTCCTTCTGGTATCACCCAGAAGTCGGTTCTCTCCACTGTGTCTCAGGTTCAGCCTCAAAATGATACAGGAAAATAAAAACTCCCAACCTGAACAATAGCTGAGATGAGTTCGTGTTCTCTAAAACCAAAGAATGAATTTTAGAAACAACGGAGGTTAAGGGCAGAATATATTTATTGAGAGAAAGAAAGCTCCTGTCCAAGAGAGGAACAGAAGGGGGGCCCGAGTGGGTTACCCCCCCATTCTGTCTTTTCTAGGGACTTTTCTAGGGAAAAACCATGAGGTGAGGCGGGTCCAAGGTAGGGGAAATGGACAAAACTATGGTCCATTAAGACAGTCCAATAAGACTGCAAGGAAAATTATTCAGGTAAGACTGAGTAAACTGGGATCAAATGGGAAAGCGAGTCACTAAGAAGCAGGCATGAATGCAGAGTGGGGCTTTCCCTGTAAGGGGTTGTGTCAAGGACTCTTCAAGGTGGGGGCTACCTATTTAGAATATCAATCCCTGTTGTTTATCCCTGGGGAAGTATGTGGGTGTGTTTTTTAGTCTTGAGGTCTGGCCCACAGGTATCTTATCTTTTATGTTGGCTCTTTGGAGGGCCAGGCCCTATCTGACTGCCTATAATATTTCTAACTAATTCAGCTGCCTATAACAAAAGGAGAAAGGTAAAAAAAACTGTTTCTACAAATGAGAGTTTGGTATCTGAATTTTTCTTCATAGATTAACAAAAATCAAAAGAAGCAACTTTTTCCACCTCCTGTTTGATGTGTATTTTAGGAGGCAATTCAATAAGCAAAAAATCTTTGGGCTGAGATTAGGAAGACTTGAATTCTTATTCTAGATTTTAATCACTATGTGTGTATGTCACCGAGGGTAACTCTTTTCTGTATATATAATGTGAGAAGTATGCTAGATGATTTCTAAGGCTACTTATTACTTTTAAATTGTGTAATTCTACCTCCCTCATCCCGACTGCTGCATGAAGCGTTCAGACTGACAGAGTTGGTAGATAGTTCATTGGCTGTGTCTAGACTTCCCAGTGAGTCCGCAGACATGCTCTTATTAAGTACTTAGGTACACAGCTTTAGTGCAATTGTTTTATGTTTTCATTCTATTTCTCTTAACTGAAAAATTACTGGAGTTATCTGTACCTGTTACCTGTACTAATTTATTGCCTGTTTACATCCATAATCTATTGTAACCTATTATAATTACTCTGAAATTGCCTTGAAAGTCACTAAATTCATTGTTGTTTTGGTCTTCCATACACTTTTATGTGATACTGTTTTTCCTAAAAATGTTTCCCTGGCTTTCAGATTAGAGTCTTTTGGTTCATTTACTGTCTAACAAGCCTCTAGATTAGTGCTCTCCAATAGGACTTCCTGTGATGTTAGACGTATTTATATGTATAACGTCCAGTCCCTAGCATGCTGTGGTCACTGCTCTCACCTGTATAGCTTCCTTTGCTTCTAATGGATCTACTTTGCTGTGCTTTGTATCTCATTTGTTTTATATTGAAGCTCTGTTCTCTGAGTCCTTATGCTGTTACTTTTCCCACCAATCCTGATGGTTTCTTGTTCAACTTCCCTCAGTGCATCAGTTGAGTGGGTGGTACTGCTTTGCTCCTCAGGGGGAATGTCATGTCATGATTCAGTCAAATGGCTGTTCTTTTTGCTGTCAGAAGAAGCCTCTGCATTTATCTTCAGGGAACAATATATAGTAACACTAGTTCATTTCTTCACTGTGACTGATTGCTCATATGTGTGTTTCATGCACCCTTTTGCGGCCTTTCTGCCCACTCCCATAGATTTCTAAGCTTTCTCGTTCTCATCAGCTTGCTACCCACAAGATTTATGTCATTTTCAAATGTAGAAATGTCACCTTGTACTTTAATTTACAAAGATATTACGTACATAAAGATATGCTCATTGTGCTCTGCCCAGGAATACCGGGAAAAGTGGGGATTAAGAGCCAACCTGCACTTTCCTCAGTATAGTCTAATGGGGTTTGTCTAGAATAAAGTACTTCTTTTTCCTATTTGCATGAAGATGTTTGCTATTCCATCCCTAAGTGATGGGCCCAGCATCTGTCCAAAAAGGACACCCTTTTCTATCTCGTAACAGACTGGTCATCCTGGTTGTGCAGTCCCAATCTATGCATTAGTCTAGGTTTGACCGTGAGAACCTAGAACCTTCTCAGATTTGCTTTCCTATCTTTGCTTTATTTTTATTTTATGGGAGAAAGGTGAAACAAAATTTCATAACAAGACAGTAGGAGAATAACAACTGTTAATACACTGCATATTAATATCTTTAAAGTAGTTACTCAGAGTACAAGATACGAGCATAAAAAGTTTTCCAATTGATATTAGTGCAGACCTTCCTTTTCCATAAAGTAAAACACAGTATTAGTATAACTAACTTGCATTTTTTCCTCTTTTCCCTTCCTGTCCCCTTTCCCCCATCCGAGTTCCTTTTTCCTTTTTAACAATTTTTTCTCATTTTACATTATCTATTGTACATTTAGGACGTTAGGTGCATTCATTTGCCTAGAAATGTCTTGAGCTTATCCTTCTTTATGGCAGAGTAGTACTCCATGGTATAAAAGGAACCACATTTTCTTTATCCATTCACCTGTTAATGGGCATTTGGGCTGCTTCTGCGATTTGGCTATTACAGACTGTGCTGTTTGCACGTATCATTGTGGTATGATGTTTTTGATTCTTTTGAGAAGATGCCAAAGAGGGGGATAGCTGGGTCAAATGGAGCCTCTATTCCTAATTTTTTGAGGAATCCCCACACTGATTTCCACAGTGGTCGCACCAGTCTACGCTCGCACCAACAGTGGAGAAGGGCTCCTTTTTCCCACAGCCCCTCCAGTATTTGTTATTGGTTGATTTGTTGATGATGGCCGTTCCTTCTGGGTTGAGATGGAGTCTCAGCTTTTTTTTTTTTTAACCGGGAATCAAACTCAGGACCTTGTGCTTGCCAGGCAGGTGTTATACCACTGAGATATAGCCCTCTCAGCGCTGTGCTGGCCTTCTCAGCACTGTTTTAATTTACATGACCAGTGATGTTAAACATTGTTTCGCATTTTTTTTCTTTTTATACTTCTTCATCTGAGAAGTGTATTTTCATCTCAGATGACCATTTTTGGGCTGGTCTTTAAATTTGACAGGTCTGATATTTTTCAGTTCTTTATATGTTCTTGATAGAATCCTTTGTTTGAGGAAAAGCTGGAAAACTTTTTTCCCATACCATGGGTTGTCTTTGCACTCTGTTGGTGCTTTCTCTTCCTGCGCAAAAGCTTTTTAATGAGATGAGATCCTCGTTGTTGATTCTTTGTGATATTTTCTGTGTGACCAGGGTTTTGTTCATAGAATTTTTGCCTACACCAATGTTTCCAAGACTTCTATCTATTCTATCTTCCAGCAGGTTTAATATTTCTGTCTTAATATTTAGATCTTTGATCCATTTTGATTTTATTTTAGTGCATTGTGAAAGACATGGATCTAAGTTTAATCTCTGGCATGTGCAAAGCCAGTTTTTCCAGCACCATTTATTAGAGAGGCCATCTCCTAGTGAATGTGTGCGCCCCTTTGTCAAAGATAAGGTGGCTGGGCCTGGAGTTGGGTCTGTGTCATCTCGTCTGTTCTATTCTTGTTTTTCCAGTACCATGCTATTTTGATTGCAGTAGCTTTGTAGTAAAATTTGGATTGTGATGCCGCATACCTTGCCTTTGTTGCACAGAATTACCTTTGCAAGTCTAGATCTTTTCTAGTTCCAAATTAATTTTAGGATTGTTTTTTCTAATTCTGTGAGATACGGTGTTGGAATTTTGATCAGACTTGAATTAAATCTGTATAACAGTTTTAGAAGTATGACCATTTTCATATACTGTTTCTTCCTACCCAAGAGCAAGGGATAGCTTTCCATTTTCTGATACTCTCTTCAATCTTCTTTTTCAGCGTACTATAGTTTTCAATTTAAAAATCTTTTACTTCCTTCATTAGATTGATTTCTAGGTATTTCATTTTTGTGGATGCTATAGTGAAAAATCTTTTTTCCCTAATTTCTCTCTCAGTGAGTTTGTTATTCATGTGTAAGAAACCTATTGTTTCTTGAGTGTTGGCATTGTGTCCTGCTATACTACTGAATTTACTTGTTAAATCCAGAAATATTTTGATGGATTTTTTGAGATCCTCTGATTAGAGGATAATGTCATCTGTGAATAATTATAATTTCTTTTCCTATCATTATTTTTAAAATTTGCTTATCATGTCCAATTGCTCCGGCTAAAATTTCCAGAACTACATTGAATTAGAGTGGTAACAGGGGATGTTCTTGTCTTTTTCATGACTTTAGGGTAAAAGCTTTCAAATTTTGACCACCCAGCATAATGTTATCTGTTGGTTTGTCATAGATGGTTTTTATTAGGATGAAGACCACGTATTCCAAATTTCTGTAGGGATTTTATCATGAATGGGTGTTGAATTTGGTTAAAAGATTTTTCTGCATTTATTGGGATGATGTTAGGAATCTTGTCCTTGGTTCTGTTAATATGCTGTATTACATTTATTGATTAACATATGCTGAACTATCCCTGTATTCCTGTGATGTATCCTACTTGGTCCTGATATAATCTTTTTGATGATTTGCTGCATTGTTTGACAATATCTTACTGTGGATTTTTGCATCTGTATTCATTAGGGAGATTGGTTTGTAGTTTTCTCTCTTTTTTATTTTAAACCGAAAAAAGGGAGAAATAACAATAAGATAGTGTTTCAAAAGAGGCTAGTAGGCAAGCAACAATAATCAACACATTGCATATTGTTATATTCACAGTAGTTGGTCAGAGTGCAAGATATAGGCATGAAATGTTGTTCAGAAATTACTAGCACAAAACTTTCCCCTAAATGAACAAGAGAAACCATCTGTACTGTCTTGTGTATGTATATATTTTTCCTTTCTCCTTCCTTCCTTTCCCCTTTATCCCATCACAGTTTTTCTTTTCTTTGATCAGTTCCTTTCCTATTCACAATATTTATTGTACATTTTGGAACTTGTTTACTCTTTCAGATTCTCACAGTAGTGAAACAATACAATGTTTACATGTTTGGGTCTGGTTTATTGTAGTTCTCTTTCTTAGTTGGGTCCTTCTCTTGTTTGAGATGATGTTATGAGTTTTGTCCTTGGTTCTGTTAATATGGTTTGAGGGCAGTGCTATTAGGTCACATATCATCGTTACATAGGGTAATAGCTATCAGGTAATGTTAGCCACCTGAATTGAATTTGGGCATATTGCTTAACTTTCAATTTAATTAAATAGTTTGAAAGGTAGTGGTATTAGATCTCTAAATTTCTTGTAGAATTCAGCAGTGAATCTGCCATGGCCTGGGCTTTTCTTTGTGGGTGGAGTTTTAATTACATCCTCAATTTCATTGATTGATATTGATTTATTTAGGATTTTTATATCTTCTTGATTCAGCTTTGGCAATTCATAAGTATCTAGGAATCTATCTGTTTCTTCTGCATTTCTCCTCTTAGAATACAAATTGTGGAAGTAGACATAGATGACCTCGACTTCTGCAGGGTCCTCCGTGGTTTCACACTTTGCGTCCCTGGCTGCCTGGCTCTGAGTCTTTCCTCCTTCCTTTGACGAGGTGGATAAGGGATGTTAATTTTGCTTAATCTTTCAAAGAAGGGCTGGAGGTACAGCTCAGTGGGCTAAGTGCTTGCCGTGAGCACTAAGGCCCTGAGTTCGATCCCCGGTCCCGAAAAAAAAAAAAAAAAAAAAAAAAAAACAAGCTCTTCCATTCATTGATTGTTTCGGTTTTTTAGTCTCCATTACATTAACTTTTGCTCTGATCTTTATAATTCCCATCCTATTATGGGCTTTGGGCTGGGCCCGCTTTTCTTTTTCTGGAAGCCTGAAGTTCAACATTAAGGTGTTTGTTTGAACTCACTCTATTTTCCTGATATGGGCATTCACTGCTATAAATTTCTCTCATAGGACTTATTTTCTTTTTTTTTTTTTTTTTTTTTTTAAATTTTATTTTAAAGACAAAAGAATGGAGACATATGAACCAGAAAAGCCATAAACAATACAGAAAATACAAAGTTATACAGAATATAGTAGGGAATTAGAACTGGATGTTGTATTACATAGTTATCTTCACATTAGTTAACACAAAAACATTAAAGGAAATACCAAATTATAGAT
>PVLD010006896.1:77263-96252 GCA_004027595.1 Dinomys branickii | reverse complement strand
GTCTGACTAAATTTGCATGTCTGTATATGGGTCCATACATCTACAATTCGAAGATATCAATGGATAAAGCAACAACTACTGTTGAGACCATATCACCTTGTCTATAGATTAGTTGTGATTGTACTATTTTCTATGATAATGGGTGTCTGTTTGTCAATATGTTTTTGTACTTTTATGTTTCTAAAATAAAAAAAAATATATTAAAACAGAAACTCTAAATCTATTGGAAGAGAAAGTAGGTAAAAATCTTGAAGACATAGGAGTAGGCAGAGAGTTCATGAACAAACATCAACTGCAAGGGGAACACTTCAAAGAATCAATAACTGGGACCTCATCTCACTGAAATGTTTTTGCACATCTAAAGAAATCACCAGCAAAGTAAAGAGAAAACCTACGAATTGGGGAAAAATCTGAGCTGTCAGTCCCTTGGACAAAGGTCTTCTATCTAGAACATACAAAGAATTAAAAAACATGAACCCCTCCAAATTCAAAGACCCAATCCAGAAATGGGCATCTGAGATGAATACATACTTCTCAGATAAAGAAATACAAATGGCAAATAAATATATGAGAAATCGTTCTACATCTTTAGTCACTCAAGAAATGGAAATTAAAACAACATTGAGATTTCATTTCACCCCAGTAAGATTGGCCAGCATCAAGACATCAACCAATAACAAATGCTGGCGAGGCTGTGGAGAAATAGGAACTCTTCTGTATTGCTGGTGGGAATGCAGACCAGTGAAACCACTGGGGAGATCGGCCTGGAGATTCCTCAGCAAACTAGGCCTAGAGGTCCCATTCAACCCAGCTATTCCCCTTCTGGGTATTTTCGCGGATCTGATATCACCGTGATATATGTGCACCCATGTTTATAGCAGTGCAATTTGTAATAGCTAAATTGTGCTAGCAACACAAACATCTATCCACAGAGGACTAGATAAAAAACTGTGGCATTTTTACATAACGGAATACTACTCAGCTATAAAGAAAGACAAATTTGAGGCTTTTATAGGTAAATGGTCACAATTAGAGACCATACTCATAAGTGAAATAAATCAGATGTGCATGTGCAAACAGCATATTATATCATTAGTGTAAGAACCTGAAAGTGGGAATATAAATTAGGAGGTATAAAAGAAAACTGCTCAAAAGTAAAGAGCAACTGAGATGTGGGGAAGGAGAAAAGGAAGAAAGAGATTACTATGTATGTATGTATGTATGTATATGCAGGATGGCTAACATGGTTGCACTATTGTCTCATGTTGCTTTATTGTAAGGAACAGTCAATGATTAGTTGTTTGATCAATCTTGTATGTCTATATGCATTTGCCTGAACATACACTTTGAAGTTATCAATATGTAATACAATAACCATTGTTAATGCCCTGTCACCTTATCTGTAATTCAGTTTTGAGTGTACTGTTCTTGTGCTACTTTGTGTCTGTTTGCTAATGCTTTCATTCTATTGCTTTTAAAATAAAAAAGTACCAGAAGAAAGGTTTCTTTAGTTCACAGCTTGCAGAAGTCTCGGTCCGTAATAGACTGCCTCCAAGGCAGGGTGGCACATGTCAGAAGCACACGAGCTCACAGTGGTGGAAGACAGTCAAAGCAACCCAGGGAAAGCAAGACTTTCTGTCCCTTGTATTGTGCGCAGGCTACACACCCTAGGCGGGTATAGCACTCACGCCCTTAGCCCCAGCCAGAACTGCGGCAAACCAATTAGTGGACTGACTTACTGATCACTCACCCTTAATCCCAGCGTCACACACTCTAGATTCAGCCATCTCTGAAAAAGCCCTAAGACCCCATGAGGCCTTGGGGGGACATCTAGATACAAACCTAGGGAGATCGTGCTCCACTCCCCTTGAGGACTCAGCCTTTTCCACATGGTGCCCTTTATCTATCTACACTACCCACCCATCAGTCACTCATTAGCCTTCTTGTTTATCAGAGAGACCATCTCTGTATCACAGTCCTATGTCCAAGTCACCCTTCTTTTACTTCATAATGATCCCAATGTGAAAGCACAGCTGTGCAGCAACTTTGATACCCCGAGAGAAGCCAGAAAGGTCTTCCTCTAAGTAACATCTTGCATCAGCCCAGAAATGGGAGCCCAGGACTGGGAGATGTTTTGATTTTTTTTTTTTTTGTGGTACTGGGGATCGAACTCAGGACCCTGCGCTTCCTAGACAAGCACTGATTCCACTGAGCTATATCCCCAGCCCCTGGGAGATGTTTTGAGAAGACCACATTCGCAAAACCTTTATTGCAGTATAATGTTGCAATTGCTCTATTATTTATTAGTTACTGTCATGAAGCCCTTAGTGCCTAGTTTATATATTAAACTTTATCACAGCTTGTATACATGGGAAAAGACATAAGAAGCATGAGTTTGTTCTTCAGTGGTTTCAGGGTTCTTCTTGGGCCTTGGAATGTGTCCCCAAGGATAACAGGGACCACTGTAGCCATCAAACACCGTTTTGTTGCAGTGCATATTTTGAAATGTTGCCTTGCAGCAGAAGGCAATTGTATTGAAAGTACAGTGGCTCCTAATTTAAATAATGTGCTGATTACCCCCAACCCACTCAGCTTGGGCAGGAGATAAGAGAGATGTCTTCAAGTTCTGTGTCCATGCACACTGTATGCAATTTTCTGGAACCACCTTGAGTTCAAGGTTTCTGAGGTTAATAGCCTAAGTTTCTACAGCTACTCTTTTGAGAAGGAGGAGGGGTGACATTTCAGAGCAGTTTTCACCTCCTGTTCTGTGAAGCTAGCACTTGCCTGGAGTTTCCCATATATTCAGGACACTCCTGGCTGAGTAGCTCCTCGGGGCAACACACTGTTCTGTTTTCTCCACTATATTTCAGAACCTGGGATTCCCTTCTTGTAATACACTGGATCAGAAATCACATGTAATATAACGGTTTGGACCTTAAGTGTCCCCAAGGCTTGGTCCTGGCTGATGGTGCTACTGGGAGGTAGAGGAATTTCCTGGGAGCGGGACCTATTGGAAGGAAGTTTAGGGCATTGCAGGCATGGCCTGGAGACAATATTGGGAGCCTGGCCATTCCTCTCTCCTTCCCACCTTATTCTCCCATCAGAATGTTCCACAGAACTACAGGCCGAAAATCACTGGAGCCACATAGCCATGGACTTAAACCTCTGCATTCATGAACCAGAATAAATCATTCCTTTTTTTTATCTCAGATATTTTGCCACAGCAATGGAAAGCTGACTAACGCAATCCACAACTGATAAGAGTCAGAAATAGGAAGTAAAGGACTGAGGATGCAGCTCCATGGTAGACTACTTGCCTGGCATGGGCCAGGCACTGGGCCACACAGAAAGAAAGGGGAGAGGAAGGGAGGGAGGGAGGGAGGGAGGGAGGAAGACAAGAAAGAAAAAAGAAAAATCTCCCAGTGAAAGACAAAGAATGGAACAGACTCCTCTCAAATGTCACTATCTGGATTATGTCACTTTCTTGTGAGAGATTCATGTCCATCTTCAGATGGATGAGATCTGAGATCTGAGCAGGAATTTTACTTTGGAAGAAACACAAAATTATTAACCTTTTCTGGTTTAATAGTTACCGTTTATGTGATTTTATATTATTTCTGAATGAGTGTGGAACAAGTAAATCAAGAAAATGGAAATACTTAGAGCAAAGAAAAGAAATGACATTATAAAATCTCAGGAAGACATGAAAACAGCCTGTAAACACTTTTGATGAATTAGTATTTACTTTAAAAAGTTTTTATCTGGGCTGATGCTCCACAGCATTCTAACTGGCCACTCAAAACCTCCAAAACTAGTCATTAAAAAATAGAAATAGAGATCTGATGTTAAAAGTTCATATCTGACGAGTTGGATCTAAACTCAATCAAATTATATTTTGCTTTTATAAACCTGAGCTTTAGTCATCAATCTGATAAGTTTTGTTTAATGAAGTTCTTCATAGTTTGAATACACCAGGAAACCACTAACTTTAATTTTGTAAAGATATAATTTAAAAAGTCACAAAAATACGCTGAAAAAAATGGCTATTTTCCAAAAGATGAGACGTATGAACATATAGAGACAACATGTGTTATGTATTGTTTATATGTAATATTCATATATACTGCACATACAGGTACATACAGTACATAAACTAATGTTTCTTCTTTAAACAGGAAATCTTTTATTAGTGTTGATAATGGACGTTTCCAATTCCAAACTAAATGTACACATTTCTTAGAAATCTTTCAGAAGTTCTGATCTGTGGCTACTGCTAGTGGTGGATTCCAGCCTTGCTTAGCTGCAGTCATGGGTTCTCAGCCTCAGTCAAACATTTACCTGTCCATGTGATCCATTCATGAATATCAAATATCTTGGCTCTCTCAATTAAAATTTAAGTTTAACAATGGCCAGCATGTAGTCTTGACACAGGGGCTTGGATAAACAATACCCTACCAAGCTCAGAAATGGGGATCCCAGCAAGAACCTTCCATCTAAAGGCCACAGAAGGATGGTGCTCTTTGGGGAGACCAGGGCTTAGAGACACAGAGGGGGAGAGGCTTCAGGAGGCACTCAAGTCACCAGAGAGAAACCATTTTCACAAGACAAAGCAGAATAGGCAAACGGCTTCGTCAGGAAATGACCACAACAGAAAGGAACCAACAGGAGCGAGAAGGCTGGGCCCTTGTGTCACCACACAGAGAGGAGCCAGCATGGCACAGAGGACAGGAAGAAGGCTGAGACTGAGGCAGAGTCCCAGGTCAGCCTTGTTACCATGGTTCAGTGAGCAGCAGGCAGCAGGAGGAGCCCTTTCCTGTGACCGCAGCCTCTTCCCCAGCCATGAGCCCTGTTTCCATGCTTCAAGTCTGCCTTCCCCCGTTGCTTTCTTTTTCTGTCCTTCTTTCCTCTTTCCCTCTCTTTCTCTAATTTTCTTAAATGTGCAGGATACAAAGGAGACTGACGAGGACCTGGCCAAGTAAAACCAAGGTGTGTTGTTTGGGGCTTATTTTTGCAAGGGGAAACAATATAACACAGGATACATATTGTATGTGGTTATTTGTAATAGTCACCCAAAGAACGATATACAGAAGAGCACAGGAAATCTGTCCACACACTATAGACCAGGAATCCAGCTAAGAGCCTGGTTCCTGTGATAATATCCTGCACGAGTCCAGCTGAAGACCTAGAGCTCCTGACAATGCTTCCCAAGAATCCAACTGGAAGCCCAGAGCCCACAACAATGTCTCATGCAGGCTTCTTTCATGGATCTGCACTGTGAGGGCCCAAGGGTCAGTGGTGGAATCTAGGAAGTCTGTGCCAGCAGGATGAAGGGTCTGTGCTAGCAGTTTGGGGGATCTACACTGGAACAGGAAGCAATGCTCAGAAGAACCAGAGTTCCTCTGAAAAGTACAACAGCCATCCTCAGCGACAGTGAAGTCCCCAGCTCCTCTGATGATCAAGATGACCGAGTTCCCATCAGGGAATCCAGTGCATCAAGCTTATCCAGGAGACCAGCAGGGCACCATCTTCCCCTCTGGAGCCAGGAATTGATACTCAAAATGAGGACCAGAGCTCCTCCAAAGTAAACCAAAGCTATTCTCAGTGCCAGCAAGGTCCCAAGCTCCTCAGAGGATGAAAACAGTCAATTTGATCAGGAATGGCAACACGACGAGCTCCTCCAAAAGACCCAACAGCACCTTTCAGCTTCTACCAGCTCCCAACAGTCTTTCTCTGCTCCCAGCAGCCTGACTTCTCCTACTCCAGTTCTGCCTCTTATGTTTCTAGCAACAGTCCTCAGGTGGGCCTCCCACACCCAGCACCATGCTTATTCAACTCAGCGGGGGTTTTAGGTTGACCACCACTTGACAATCCCCTACACAGGGAGTCCTGGAAGGTGAGGTACCCTGGCAGACCCTATTCTTCCTTCCCTGTTACGCAATTTTCATTGCATCCAGACATGTGGAAAGACCGGGCTCAGCTGCACCCGATGAAGGAAGAGGCACAGAGAAGAAGGTAACACTCTCTGAGTCTTAGAATACACACTCTGGATCAGAAGATGTTTGCGAACTTTTCACTGGCCCCACACACAGAGCTGTCACAGATCGCCAAGTTAAGCAATGGGGAAGACGGATGTATTGGGCAGAAAGCACCAAATGGGATGCTGTGGGCTGTGACACCACTCTCTCCTTCTTGGCATTATCTCCTGTCTCTCTTAATATCTTACCCAGAAGGGCGTGTGTTGGTTCTCTGCTAAACTAAGTGAAATGATTGCTATTGTGATTGTAGATCCCAAGGAAGATTTCAGACTGTATGTACACTAATATATGTAAAAGGAAATCTAGTTTGTGTATTTGTTTGTAATGTTGAGTGTGTGTGCGTGTATGTGTATGTCTGCATGTACCTTACTGAATGTGGCTTACTTTCAGGCTTTGCTTCTTTGCTTTGTTCCAGAAACTTCCTAGAGTCTTATGTAGGAAGAGACAAATGAAGAAGATCAGAACACCCCTGCCATGTAGGCTCTGTGGTGCTTACTTCTTGATGAGCCCTAGTCAAGAGCAGAGAATTAGATGATGGATAGAAGTCTCCGTGCTCCTGTTGAGGGCTCATGGCCACGTGGAATAACAGGAAGTCACCTCGAAACTCTAACTCACTGGTTGAGCTTAGTAGTCCCCAGCACTGTTTTGCTGCTGAAATAGCCAAGATTGTGCCTCTCCAAAGAAGACACAGAACTGGCCACCAATGGGTATCAAATATTCTGGCCCCAGCAACTCAGTTGCCATTCGCTTAGCAAAGGAAAAGTGGGTGGGAGCAGAAGAGAGGGGATCAATTCTGCTCACAGAAACTGTGGCCAGGCCTGCTGACCCTGCGGGTTCTTCCTTTCCACCAGGAACCAGGGAGAAGCACCTGCTTTGTGCCCTGCACCCCAGTTTGCACTGCGTGTCTACAATGGGCCCTACACAAGGAGTGTTGCGCCGTAGTGTTGCGGGAAATGGTTTTCTGGTTTTTTGTTTGTTTGTTTGTTTTTTCCAAAGACCTCAAGTCAAGACTGTAAGAGCAACAAACTGGCAAATTCAGTAAGAGCCTCTGGGAACCACACAAGCGGAACATACTGAGGGTCCTCTCTGGGGATGCATCCACGTCCCAGAGCAGAACCAGCACCCTGCACAGCAGGACGAGGCTCTCCCAGAGCATCTGTGAACAGAGCTGCTGCTAGGCTGCTCCACCGTCTCTGCCCGCACATTTGTGTGGCATTATCTTTTTCTTGTAATTTCCAGTTTTATTAGTCCGTCTTTGCAGTACATCACAATCACATTCACTGTGGAGAGTTGGTACATGTACATCACACATCCTGATTCTTTTTCTTGAAATTGTTTCCAAATGTGAAAATCAGCCTCTCCTCCAACCTGAGATGCTCAGAGCCTGGGTCTGAGCCTGTTCTTTTCTTGTGTATGTCTGTGACAGTTGTCTGCTGTGATGGTGCAAGACACACTGTGGCTAGGCAATAAATGTTAGTAATTTGACTAACTGATCAAGAAGAGGTGTTACCCATCCAAGGCACAAACAGAATGTGTGTGTCCAACAGAAGTTTGAAATAAGTATTGGAGATATCAAAGAGATTATCCTAAACTTGCTTACAGCCTAAGAGTGGGCCCTTAATGAATTAGTTTTCTGAGTCTTTTCCAACCACATCCAGGTATTTGCTGTTCACCTTTAGTGCCAGATTAAAGCCCCACAGTCCTGCTTCCTTCGTTTGTACAGAACAGTGAGACATTGTACATCCAACATGTGCAGATGGGGTGAGGGGTGCCCACTCTGCATAGATGTATGGACCCATTTAGACAATTAAAAATTGCTGTCTTGCTATAAGAAAGTGAATATCATATATATCTTCAAACATTTATTCCCAGAAAGGCAAAGCAAAGAAAGCAGACACTTTTCTAGAGACATTACTGATGGGATGGTATCAGGGGTGTAATTCCCTTTCCTCTGTCCATCTTTTGGTGACTATAACTAATGAAACTTGGGATCATTTCAGTAGAAGATTTCTCATTCTGATTTCTCCCACCACTCAGACTACAGATGATTAGCTACACTTTGAGGTTGTGTAGCTACTTTCATTGTCACTTATTTCTTAACAAGAACACTACTTTAATGGGCACGGCTCCAGCTTGGCAATTAGCAACTTAGTGAGATTATCTCAAAACAAAAAAAGGCTGGAGAGGCAGCTCAGTGTGAAGGCCCTGTGTTCAACCCCTAGTAACTGAAATGAAATAAAGTAAAAAGAGAGTACCACTGTAATTAATATTTTGGCATGGTGGTCTTTACAGACACAGATTTACCCATGCTTATCAGTTTAATACGATCTATTTAAATGACAGTGATGGCAGTAAAGATGATGTTAAACTGTGAGATGAAAAGCGTCTTTGAGCTGGCATGATACTTGAGGCTATGACAAAATCTTCCACTTTGTCATGTGGAACTAAACCTTGGAGAAGTTAAGTCACTGGCTCAAAGTCCCCTGGAAATCTGGTTCCAGTCCTCACTCACCGTACCAGGGGTGCCTGGGAAAACCCACCCACATTCCCTGGCCCCAGGTCCCACAGGACTACGCTGGAGATTTCCGCCTGGAGGCCTTTGGCGTCTCAGACCTGCACATCCAACCACCAAATGGGCTCTCTCTGCCTCTAGCTTGCAGAGACAGGAAGCTGGAATCTGGTTTCATTCTCAGCCCAACATCAAAGACTTCCGTCTTCCTGTGGTCCCTGCTTAATTTTCACCTCCACCTTAAACCAGGGACTGGAATTATCAGGTTTAGGAGGAGATTATTTTATTCGTATAAGTGAAATTCAGAAGAAATGTTCATTTATCTGAAATGCAAATTTAACTGAGTATCCTCTGTTTTATCTGCTAGTCCCATTGAGAGTCCAAGCAGTAAGCAGAGGAACCGTCTTTGAATCCTTCCCCATCCACCATTAATTGCCTTTACCTCCCATCCGTCTTCATTCCTGTGGCTGAGCACTCCTTTAGGCCCGCACCATCTCCAGGGCAGACAGTTTCCTGAATGTCCCCCACTCCTACTGCAGTCCCCAGGCAGGCTTTCCTACAGACTTCATCAGACAGACGTGTCTACCGCATTGCAAAGCTGACCAGTGGTGCCTTCCAAAAGAGCTTTTCCTAGTGCCCCACATCACAATCCCCTGCTAAGCCAGCCACATCCACAATGCAGCCAGAACATCATCTACACAAGTCAGCAGCTTTTGTGCTAGGGCTTTCAGATCAATGGGTTCTCAGTTCCCCCAAGGTGATTCCAAATTGCACCCCAACCTGCAGCATGGAGTTCACCTGCGTGCCCTGTGGCCGCAAGATGTCCTCTCTCATCTTGTTTATAGCTGCTGGGTGGGGGGTCCTGCTCCTCATTGCTTTTGCCTCTGTCTAGAACAATCCGTCCTTCCCTCTCCGCCCCTCTGACTTCCAAACAAGTTTAAAACTTAGATCGTGGGCCACTTCCTCCGGGCAGGCTGCCCTTCTCATCAGCTCCACCAACCCACACAAAACCCCCTACTTGTACCTTTCCATTTTTCCCACAGTCGGGCTTCTCGGGACACTCTTCACTCTGGGCGTCCTGGACCAAGCTCTTGCCGCCAGTGTAGCTGGATGAGTAGATAAATGGATGGATGGTGTGACAGGGCCATAACTCTGACCCGAGTCTTCTGCGCATCCAGACACCACTAGGAAAGTTCATCATATCACGGAATGCATCGGCATCCTGCATGGTACTGTACAGCGGATGTCACGGTCACTTGTGATCAGGATGACCGTTGTGACACCAGTTCCCAAGCTCGCTGGGTGCTTTCTGCTTGCACGGTTCGTGCGGGTGTGCGCGGACAACCTTTTCCCTTCGCTGTACCTGGTGAAGTGCGAAGTGCCCTCTAGCATTCAGCTACAATACTAGGATCTTGGGGAAGACTCTGAGGGCTACCCGCTCCCTCTCTGTTCTTGGAGTGTCTGTGCAAACTCCCACTGTTGTCTTGCGCTTCTGGCACCTGAGTCGCTCAAATGTCATAGCCCTGCTGGCTGGGAAGCACACTGGAGTATTGTGCAAGACGAGTGCACAGCCTGATCCAGGGTGCAGCAGGTTTTGTTTCTGAATGGCTGTCTTCCCTACAAATTTGTTAACTTGGTTATACTGTTCTAAATCTTAGACAGAGTGATCAAGTGGTTCCTTTCCATGACACCACTCAGTGACTAAGTGTTCACATTGCTTTGATCTCTGCCTTCTTATTTCAAGCAGTTTTAACTATTTAGTCAAGGATGCTTTCCTTTCCCCATGAAAGCTGTAAGAACTTACTTTAAGGAAACCTCTGGAGCCTTTTCCACTACACCACGCAGCACCCACCACCCACCTACCTACCTATCTTCAGTTATAATGGGATTGCGCAAGACTGAGAAAGCAGTCTTTGGCCCTGTAACAAGATCCCCCTATCCTTTGCCATGGTTCATTTTATGCAGCCCAGAGTACATGCGTTTGAGGCTGGAGCCAGGAAGAAGCAATGCATACTCTCCCGCTTGGCTTTGATGTGTGAACAGAGCTCTTGGCTCAGCTCCATCCCTGCCCAGCCACAGCTGGCCACCACGTGCAAGGCGGGGTGGGAGAGGGGTTGGCTTCTCCTGAGCCACCACTGAAGTGGAAAATCCACCTCTGAGTCTGATAAGCATACAGCAGGGTGCCTGGCATAAAACCCTGGGGCCTTGGGTTGCAACCCTTGCTCTCTCTTCTTCCTGTGTCTATCAGCAGCTGCAGCCTTGGTGAGCCACATCTGTCCCTGGGCACCTACCTTGAGCGGACAAGACTGCCATCTCTGTCCTTATCTGGTCTTTGCCAGAAAAGAGCCCCTGAGGTAGGAAATTCCTGCCAAGACCCCTGGCACCACCCTCCCCTCTTCCCTGTCCAGCGCGCCTCCCTAGGTGACAATGGCAGCTTGTGAGTGCTAGGGCCGTAGCTGCTCCACGTTTTGCTCTGTTCCTAATGTCTAATGACTTCTTCCACCTTCCTGCCAGAGATTCTGGGAGCCCCGGGGACTCCTACAGCAGAGTCTCTAACACTTGCATCACTGTGGGGAACAGGACTTCTTCTGGGGGTTGACGCCCCTGCCCCACTGTCTCAGGCGGGTGCCAATTTGCAAAGGCAAAGGCCTGGGAGAGGCATGGCATCTGCTCTTTACTCCGCGGCATAACAATGGTCAGGCAGGCAAGAAGCAGAGCAGGCAGGACAGACCCGGGGAAGGAAGAAAGACCCCCCCCCTCAACCCAGCAGCTCACCGCAGCAGGCTGCACAAATGCAGAAAGGAAGCCGCCCCCACCCTGCCTCATCTCCCCAACCTGTCACAGCAGGGTGCCGCAGAGCAGCTGCCCTGAGCATCTTGGAAACCCAAGTCCTTAGCAAATCCATAGGTTCTCAGGAGAGAGAAAAATCCAGGCCTTTCAACACAGGATACTCAAGTTAATCTCACGGCCTAATCCACTTAGAGCATTGCTTTCAGCTGCTATTTGAGGTAAAGGGGACTGCACTAAGGCAGATAAGCCCTTCCCACTTGGGGGTGTTCAGCCACTTACACCCCACAGCCGCCCTCTTCAAGGCCTGTCAGCCGCACCTCTGGCCTTGTGGTTTATATTTTATCCCTGAGGACAAGACCCAGAGACTTGATCTCTGTGAGGCAGGTCCCCCCAAGTTTCCTGCTGTCCCTGAACCCGCAGCTGCCCAGGGCAAGGGCCAGTGGCCACCATAGCATCAGAAGCATCACAGAGGCCCTGGACCAAGAAGAAAACACTACTGAGCCTCACAGGTGATTGTTCATGGGTGAAGGGAGCCAAAAGCCTCTCTGGCTGCCAGTGACCATATTGTCAGAAAAATAATGATCACACTCTAAAAACAAACAGATGACTCAGGCCGTGAGTCTCTGCGGATGTTCGTTCCAATGCAGACGGCAAACAACACCCCTCCCACCCTTCCTGACAGCCCAAGACAGGCTCAGCCAGACAGGCACCGCCCAAAGGCAAACTGATAAATAAATAAAATGAAAATAAACTTATAGAGTTATTATTTCCAAAGACAGAATAGGACATGGGCAATGGAGACATGAACACAGAAGGAGAAATATGTATTTAAGTCATTTCCTCTTCAGTCCCACCTGACTCTTAAATTGATTTCCACTTTATTTTCAGAACTTGAGTGACTTTAAGAAAACAAAAGTAATATTTCAGGTGCCTTACACCCACCCAGCGCTTGCCTTCCCTCTGAGGGTGTAAGGTGAAGATAACACTGCTTCTTTTCCTCAGTTCCTCTTTCTTTGCAAAAACAAATGTGCATGTGCATCATTTATCCAGCCGTCAAATCTGTGAATGCATGGTCCTGCCTGGGCCCTTGAGATGACGCCCAAAGCCCACTGTGTAACCTCAAGGCGTAAGGTTGGATTCACGTTGCACACATATGCTGCCGAACCAAGGCCCGCAGCCAGCTGGCCACAGCCTCTGGCCTGCCTGGGCCTTGGTTCCTTCACCCACACAAGTCAACTGGAGCAGACAAACATGGCAGTCCACGTCCTCTTGGATTGCAGGAGGCTAGAAAACTCCCAACTTAGCAGACAGATACGTTAAGAGCTCTTTTTCTTTCTTAAAGGATTGAATATTTTGGAAAAGTGCATCATGCTGCAAGAAGTTGGGGTAGATCAGGGTGTTATGGTTTGTGTCTGGATGTTCCCCCCAAAGCCTCATGCAATCATGGGGGCAGGCTTTTTGAAGATGGCGTGTTAAACCTGGGCCTCCTGTTTTTATGCCCTCACCTCAAGAATCAGAGTTATAGCATTTCTAGCTCAGTTCAGCAGGGGGCCAGGGTCCTCACCGTGTAAACATCCTGAGCCTGTGCAAGAGGAGCACACAGGGATGGTGTGAGCTACACCTGCCCTAGGGCGGGTAGCCTGCATACAACATAAGGGAGGAACAAAGGCTGCTCCCTGCTTTTCCGCTTTTGCTGTTTTTGCTGTCTTTTGCTGCCATGACCTGTTTCTCCTCTGTGCTGCCATCCTGCTTTGGAGGCAACTAATTATGGACTAAAACCACTACAAACTGAGCTAAACAAACCTTTCCTCCCTTAATTTTGGGTGTCAGATATTGTCTCAGCAAGGAGAGAAAAATAACTGACATACAAGGCAAGGGTTCCTGTTCTCATGCTATTTGCATTTCTAGGGGTGAGGGGATTGCAGTCTTCCTACAAGGACATTGCTGAACATCATGTTAGACTCACTAGAGTAAATCGACTAGATTAAAAATAAAAACCCGACCTGAGCATCAGTACCGGATGCTAAGCTCCGTTGGCACCTGTAAGACCCAGAGTGCTTCTGCTCAAACAGCCCTCAGGCGATGTTCATGGGTGCAGCCAGGTCACCAGCAAATGTGGGAGTTGACCCACACTCAGGAGCGGTGAGCATCCTTTGATAGGGTGATTGCTTTTGTAGGGATGAAAGCGTTCCCTGTAAACCCTATTTATGTGTTCCCAAAATTGTGTTGATAGTAACCTGACACAAGAAAATATTTTTGGCCTCCTAAGCTCACTGCAGAAGATGAACCTTTTCTTTTGAAGGGAACAGGTAGCAGCCCCCTTATTCTAAAAGATCACAGAAAGGGCTCACAGGGGCAGGTGCTGGGGTGTGCACAAAGAAACCAAAGAAGGCAGAGTTCTGCCCCAAGAACCTCTGTGGTGTGACTGCCCAGGGCCTAACAGCCACTTTGGAGGTTTGCACCTTGCTTTTCTGACCTGCCAGGGCCACAGCCCCGTCCATGCACTCAGGCATCCAGTGCCCCCTTGGAGGTGCAGATCCAGAAGAAAAGCCCAAGGTCCATGCCAGCCTGAGCACAAGTGGAGCCCTCTCTGGGGCTAGTGCGAGCGGCAGGGTCCTGGTCAGGCAGGACTGTGGCTGTGAGCTCACCCTCCTCTAGGAGCTGATACATCTCTGGATGCCCACCTAGGCAGTGAGCCGCAGTGTGTCCTCTGGAACCTCCAGGACACCGGCACAGTGTTCCTCTCCCCATCAGCAGCCTCCCCGTGCCTCGGGCTCCTGTGCTCAGAACTGGAAACATGAGCCTTTTAATTACATCAAAGACACACATTACAGCTATGGCTACTGGAGGAATCGTTCTGCCAGGAGAACAGGAGAGGGCACTGCTTTGCTCTCAAAATAGAGGAAGGGCGGAATTTCAGAGGGGAGGCTGGGTGTGCCAGCAAGAGGTACTCCCAAATCTCCAACTCTGTTCTCTGGAATGGTCACCTGGAAACACTTTCCAGACCACACTTCCTGAGCTGATAGAGGGCACTGGGGGCAAGATCCCCCGACCACCCCAGCGGTGCCTGAGAGTGCCAGTCTGCTGGACCCTGAGGCAGAAGTGTGTGGGCTCCTGCTCCTGGAAGCCTTGGCTCCAGTCCTACACAACACTGGACCAGCCAGGGGCAGGAGGTGACAATGAGGACAGAAAGACAGGAAGGAGGGAGGGCAACGCCACCTCCGGGTATGGGGCCATAGAAAGGAGAGATGGACAGGGTGACACAGAAAAACTGCTGTTCTTGGGACATGGGCAGAGGACATGAGGTCCTGCATGTGACTCTCTGGGCTGGCCTGAGCCAGTGCCAGCCTCAGAAAACCAAGCTGCTCCATAAAACAGAGGAGAAGGACTGAAAGAGGAGGACATAGGCAAGATGGCCAAGGGGAGAGGTGACTTCTCTCCATGCCGTCACCCCAAAATGAAGATAACCAATGGTATCTAAAGATCCTAACTCACATTTCCAACAAGACTGGAAACTAACATTGATCATGCACTGCCTATATATCAAGCCAGCTATAAATATTTATCCTACAAGAGATGAAGGGGTAAAGAATAACTGACGATTACTGATATTTCACAAAGGGGAAAGCAAGGCTTGACAAGCTCATGTGTCCCACTCAACACCATGCAACTCCCTCAAGGTCACAAAGCTTGATGTGGAGTGGACTTCGACTCCAGGGTCTTCAATCATGAGGCCCTTTATTACCAGAATATACCAGAGCTGTTTCATTTTTGTTCAGATTTGGACAGACCATGGAGACACGGGCCATAGGGAAGACCCCTTAGGAGTCAGATTACCTGTTTCCGGAACACAATGCACGAGGCCCACCACTTAAAGGAGGAGAGGTTGACTTTGGCTCCTGGTCTCAGGGGATTCAGGCCATGGTAGCCAGCTGCAAGGAGGTGCAGACCCAGAAGAGAAGCCCAAGGCCCACCATATCCTTATCATGGTGGAGCGGCATGCCAGAGCAAAGCTGCTCAGTCCACGGCGGCCAAGAAAGCGTTATGCTTCACCAGTGCACTCCACAGCTCTCCAGCCAATCGACTTGATACAATCACGCTTCGTCTCACAAGCGCCTATCATTCTAAATCTAACTCAGGCTTCTAGAAGCGAGAAGCAGTTAGCAAGTTTAAGGAAATGTTGAGGCACACATGAAAACCTCAGAGTTATGGTCAGGCATTATCAGGGGATGTGAGTTACAGGGTTTTAGAACATTACATTGAGTGGATCCAGTCATCATGGGGATTCTCTGAAAATGACCCAGAATCAAGAAAATTAGAAAAAGCAAGCATCTTGTAATAAGGAAACCCCTGGCTCTGGACAGTTGTACAAAGGTGATGGAAATCTCATTTGTACATCACTTAGAACGAAGCAGACAGAACATTCACACGCTCACCAGCAGCCCTGTCACACCACACGGAACAGCTCAGTGGGCCTTCTCATCTCCAACCTTTTCACTGTTTCCACACAAAACTCCCCAGTCAGCTCATCACCCGCTCCTCTCTGAAGTCACAGAAAATGTGAAGGTAAAATGTAGTAACTGCCTAGCAAATAAAACCGAGTGTTAGGGTGAGTTACTCAAAAATCGTTCTATTTTCCGCCACTATGGAGGCAACTGTAAAACTTCAAGCACATGTGAGAACAGTCTTATTGGAATATCCTTAATGGCACAGCAAACTGGAAATAAGAATAATCCCTTGCAGAGAACAAGGATCTTCTCACACATCCACTGTCATTTTTTAAGATCAGGGCAAATAAACAAACCAAAGAGTTTCTTCTTCTGGTGCCAAAGACGGAGCAGCAAGAGTTTGTGGTCAACAGCCTCATCCTAAGGAGTCCACGGTGACCAGGACCGCTTACTCCCACTTCGGCATCTGTTAGCTCCTCACAAGAACCTGTGCGGCAGCGGCGCTGTACCTCCTGTTCTGAGAGGAGCCTGTAGAGGAGAGAGGAGCCCGGGCTCAGAGGTGAGCAGGGAGGGGTCAGACCTGGGTCCAGCTGGAGGCGAAAAGCTCCACCCTTGTGCTCCAGCACCCGCAGACAGAGCCAGGACTGTGGGAAGCAGTTTCCTGGGGTTGCCATGGCAAATCACCACAAACCTGGTGGCTCAGAGAAACCAACGTTTGTTCTTCCACTTTTGTGCGGGACAAAAGCCCAAATCCTGGGTATTGGCAGCTTATTCCTACTGGGAGCTCCAAGGGATCTGGTGGCCTCCAGGAATCCTTGGCATTCCTTGAACAAGCCTGGTCACAGCCCTCAACCCTCTGCCTCAGTCTGCACTTGGCTGTCACTCTCACGTGTCTGCTGCAGGCCTCCCTCTCCTTTCTCTTACAAGAACCCCTTTGGATACAGGACCCATTCATCCCATTCCTAGATCCTGAAATGAGTTATAGCCTCAAGGCCCTATTTTCAATTAACGTCAGGCTCATAGATTCTAGGGGCCAGGATATGGATCTTTGGGGACACTGAGCAACTCGCTGCAGCCCCCTCCCCCACTGTAAAGGTCAGCAGCTGTTATCCCTAGAGATTATGGCTTCAAGGTTTAATGGGGACTGGGGGCGGGAGGGACAGGTTGTGGGGGACTTTCATTTGCTCTGGTTGTCACAGCAAAATACTAAGAATGAGCAACCTAAGCAGCAGAAATCTATTCCTCCAAATTCTGGATGCCAGAAGTCCAAGATCAAGGGGGAGTGCAGGGCTGCCTCCCCCAGGCATCTCTTTGTTCTGCAGACAGAGGCCCCTTCCTGTGTCCTCACGTAGCTGTCCCTCTGCATGCACCTGTGTCCTAATCTCTTCTAAAAGGGACACCAGTGACACTGGATCAAAGCTCACCCCGACTACCTCCCTATAACTGAGCTGTATATCCTTCACTCCTGGTCTCCAAACATACCTCGGGCCGGTTGAGGGAGTCAGGATTCTGATAAATCAATGGGGCAGGGGCACACAGTTCAGATAACAAACAGCAGACACAACGACACGGAGCCGGGACTGAGCAGGGCACAGCAAGGGGAGCTCAGCAAGGCATCCCTGCCAAAGAGGTAGAAGGCACATACCTGGGGTGGACAGTGATCCCTGTAAGCTCCGTGCTGACTGGGGACTGACCCAGCGCAGGCGGCACCGCATCGCAGGAGGCCGAGGGGCGTGCTGGAGGCGTGTCCTGGGCTCACGTACCTTGCTCCCCACAGACACTGTGGGCATTCATGGTTGGCTGCCAGCAGGCATCACAGCCCAGCCCTGAAGGGCTTGTGGGTGTTGGTGGATGCAGGGTTGGCAAACCTACAGTGAGGGCTGCCCCTAGTCGGTACCTTAGCTGCCTCCATGCCTGGTGCCCACCTGCCCCGAGTCAGCGGTGTCCTAGCTGGGCCCTGAGGGTCAGCCCCTCGCCAGCTTCAGCCTCCCCTTCGGCCTCCGAGCCTGCTAAGGGCTGCACTGTCAGTGCTCACCGCCTGTGCTGCTCCTCCCTCCTGCCCCTCTGTCCCAGAGTGACTTCAGAGCGCACAACCTTCCTGGGCACCTGCCACAATTTAGAGTTATTTGCCCTGTGAGTAAGGAAGCCCTGTGGCATGGGCCTGGCCAGGGCACCAGGCAGAGATGCAATTAACTCACACCACTTGGCCAACACAATCTGTCTGGCAGGAAAACTTGCTCGGCCCAGGGGCTTGGGGACCACCACAAACTCAGGATAAGTGCAGTCTCAGGAAGACAGATGGGACTGACCTTGCATCCTGGCACCCTGGACACCCGGCCATGGAACTGCTAAAGGCTAAAGTCCCCAGGATGGCTTCTCTGTCCTGGGCAGTGCCAGGGGCTATAACCAAGGAAAGCAGAGATGGTGGCAGGGCAAAGGCTGCCATAGAGGCAGTTCTTGCTGTTAGATTCTCCTCCTTCTCCCCACTTCACCCTGCCCCCTAGGTGTCTCTCCAGCTTCTCCCTCAGAAAATGATCCTTTAATGCCCAGACTTGTCCACCTGTCCTCCATGACCAGAGAGTGCTACTGGGGACTGGCTCGTAACACTTAAGGTGCTGACCGTGGTGCTCTCTGGCTGTGTGGGGAAAGCTCATGTTCACAGCCTCTGACGGTAAGAGAGGACCGCAGCTGAGGACATTTGGCTCTGACTCCAATTCCAGGGCAATAACTGCCAACCTTAAAGATGAGACAGTGCTCTTAATTAGTAAGACTTACTGCCTACAATGTCTTTGTTCTAATTTCTCAAGGCCTTGATCAATTTACCACCTTTACCTCAGCTATTCCCTTCATTTCTCTCCATATTCCCTGAATTTTTTGAAAATTCAATAAATACTAGCAGTCCAGAGAAGTTTTTGTCTTAGCTCCAAGAGAGGTCAGAACCTCTCTGGACCCCAAAACCATATTAATTGTCTCTTTTATTTAAGCCTTCATGGTACACTAGTTTTGGGAGATCAGAAGGCTGATTAGCTCCTGATAGAGAGCCTGTTAGTCCACTGACCATTTGTTGACTAGCCAGAGCCTCTTCCTCTTTCGGCAGTCAAGTCCAGCAGTTCAAGTCTAGCCTAAGCCAGTTAGGAAGACTGTCTCAAAATACAAAAATTTTTAAAAGGCAGGAGATACAGCACAATGTGAAGGTGCTGGGTTCAG
>PVLD010006896.1:0-77163 GCA_004027595.1 Dinomys branickii | reverse complement strand
GTCTTGGACAGTGAACCTATAGCATGTGTAGCCGGGGGGGCAGACGGGTGGACACACAGTCCTCTCTGTCAGCACAGGAGCCAAATCGCCCCTGCAGCCAAGCCTTGGATATTCAGCTTAGTTTCAGTGTTGGTACTTTGCAATAGATAAGTAGATTTGGGGTTGTAGTTTGGGCACTTGGTCTCTAAATGGCTCGCCATCACTGGTCTAGGGGCTATGTGGCTGTGGCAACGCTCCATGCACAGGATGTCACCTCCATGGAATGATGCTAGGCACCCCGCACTTCAGGATCGCCCCAGGAACCTTGGGGATGTGGGAGGTCACACAGCTGCCCAGGGCGCACCCCAAGAGGCAGGCACAGACCCTCACTCCTGAAACAGCAACGACGTCTGTCCTTCACCCCTTCATGCGCTGCCCTCTGCACCCATCACCGAATGAACTCCTTGGGTCCCATAGGGAAGAGAAGACCCCAGGGTGCCATCCCACCCAGCCAGGTGTGCATAGCCTCCTCCATACCCTCTTTGGCAGGGGACCCAGGGTGCTCAGAAGTCGTCAGTAGGTGGCACAAACCAAGAGCATTGGTCAAGCTTCTCTACATATGCTTTTCCAGAAACACATGTGGCCACCTCACTGGCTGGAACAGTGCTGCAGGAACCCAAGGAGGAGTCCTTAGCAGACATTTCTGTGGAATGAAGACAGCCATATGGAGCAGGCAGAAGCCCGGGGCAGGTGGGCACCCACAAGGCCTGCGCAGTGGGTGCAGAGTTTCTCTCGTGCCACGTATTACACATCCCAGGTCAAAGCACCACAGGGTGGGGCCAGTGAGCGGCTGCCTCCCAATACTTATCCTATATGTCTCCATGTAAGATCCCTGGGTGCTGAGGAGTCACAGGAAGGACACTGGGCATCAGAATCTCTAGCCACCAGTGGGGCTCTGGACAGCCCATTACCTTGGCCTTTTGAGAGAGCTCCTAGGGACACCAGTCACCCAGAAAACTGCTGCCACCCCTATAAACACAGTCTGCTTCAGGATAGAGCTGAACGGCCCCAAACACGACCCTGTCCTTATACAGTCTTTGTGCCCTGCAATGTGAACATCAGATGCCACTGTGTGCAGTCGTGTGCCCAGATATCGCCTCAGTACAGAGAGTACCAGTGCCAAGGCAGGAGCCAGTGCCAGACCCCAGGTCCACCACCAACCAGCAGAGCCACAGTGGGCAGCCCAAGCTTGCCACAGCGCAGGGTATGTTGACACTTGATAGCTGCCAGCTGCCACAGTCAAGTGTCTGGAATAATGTGGAGCTACCTGGGGCACCTCAGGAGAGCCAACCTAAGAGTTAGGGTTAAGGTTAGGGTTAGGAGTTAGGCTTAGGGCTAGGATTATGGTTAGAGTTTAGGGTTAGGGCTAGGGTTAGGATTAGGGTTAGGGTTAGTGGCTAGGGTTAGAGATATGGGTAAGGGAGATCTTACAACATCAGGACACCTGTGGAAAAGTTTGTATTATGACATGGGCAGCCCATGAATCAAGAAATCTTAGTATCTTTTTTAATTAAAATATTTTTAACTTTTATTAGTACATGTTTGCAGTATGTATTGGTACATCCCCTATAGGAAGTTTTCTCAGGTGCCTGCTATCTCCGACCTGTTTACGTTCCCCTCCCCTCTTTAGCCCCTCTGCACTGAGCCTTATGGGCACTGAAAATAAGACCTTGAATGAGCCAGAGTGCACCCTCCAAGGCTCCAGGCCCACAGTTGGTGAATAAGCCATGAGGGGCACCCTTCAGCAGGATCGGCTGTCCTTGTAGGAGATGGGATGGCATCCAGGATGACATATGAGTTTGCACGCAAGTGTGCCCCGCTCTGTGAAACCTCTCTTCTTGCACATGTGCTGGGCTTGCTGGCCACAGTTAAATACATTCATATATTGAGCTGTTCTTATTAGTATGAGGGCAAGGAATGCGAATGGTTTTTAACAGCAAGTCTTATATTTGTATTAACTGTTGCTAATGGCAAGCAGCATGTGCAGTTTTTGAAATGCCAAGTAAACACCCTAAAAAAATGAAAAAACTAGACAGCAAATTGTACTGCAGCCAGGATGTGAGGTCTGTTGGATCTGCTGGCACCCTGCCTCCTGCCCATCATCCATACCGGGGCTGTGCCTGGGACCCACATGAGCATCAGAGCCACAGAGACTTGTGTAGACATGAGGGTTCTTTTCTCTCCTTAAGAAACAAACCTATAGGGTCAAGGAGGAGGAGGAGGCAAGCTGACCCCTTGAACTTCCTGCTGGCATGATATATGAAAATATATGACTGCATTCCAGTGCAAAGACTAACTTTAATTTGTTTTCCTATCCAAATGATGTGGCCCCGAATAACCAAGCCAGTATTCAGAGGGACAGTCTTGGGACTGGAGCAAAGTCCATTTTGGGTTTCACAGTGTCTAGGGAACCAGGGACAGATAGCTTTGGACTCACAGAGAGGGTCAAATGTTGCTAGGGGGAGAGTTTCCCACAGTGCTCACAGGCAGCATGTTCTGCAGCCTGCTGTGCTCTAAGTAGCCGGCTTTGCCTTCTGCCCCAGTTCTCCTGATGGAGATGGAAGGTATAAAAGGGCCCTGTGAAGCAGACTGAGCCTGCAACCGGCTCAGTGGCCCTCTGAACTGTCTCTCCAGTGGTGGCTCCTGGCAGAGCTGCGTGGGACCCATGGGCAAAACTCTCAGAGAGCCCTCAGTCACACCCGACGCTGCTCCCTCTGATCACCTTCCTGGTCCCCAGCTTGTGGCCCTCAGCCAGTGAGCGAGAGCACAGCCACCATTCTTTGCCCGGAACATCCTCCAAACTCCAATTCTCTGGTCCTCCTGTCCACTGCCTCTGGGAGGCCGCCCTGCCTCAGCTATCCCAGCTCACTGCAAAATTAGCAGAACATGCTCATAGTTCTTTTGCCAGAAGTGTGAAACTCAAAAGCACTGAAAAACCAAAGATTTTCAGGTTTCGTTTGCCAGCAAAGCGTGACCTGAATTGCCACAAGCCGCTTTAGAGTCTGTATGTATGTGTACCCTCTTGTATAAATACCCACAATTCTCTGAAGAAATGTTAGCATATGTGATTCCTGGGTGTGACCCCAAGCCCTGCAGGAGGCTTTGTGTAAAATAGGACATTCGCATCCCACTTCCTTTCTAGCCCCCCAGGCTTCCCGTACCCTCTCCCAAGCCTGGGCTGGCAAACCCTGCCCCTGCGGCACCACAAGTCAGGCAGTACTTGAAACACATCACCCAGCAAGTTTTCTGCCACAAAATATTTTCCACCATATTATCAGTCTCCACAGAGTAGGAAAGTCACACTGACATCAGTCTGTCGAAGGTCTATTTTGTTTGCCAGGATTTGGACTGGAAGTAGATAGAGAAGGTTTCAGAGCAGCAGAGAGGCAGTTTCTTGTGCCTTGGTCCCCGCTTTGATAGACTGACTAGGGTTCTCAGTGGAAGGAGCTGAAGCTGGGTTCTGACTCCTGACAGACTGGGGTGAGTAGAGCAGTCAGTTAGGCAGCGTCGGGACCATGGGGGAATCCAGCAAGGCTGAGGTCTGGGGACACTAGGGCCAAATGTCTGACCAGGGCTGATGCTCAAACACAGAGTGCAGCACGCAGCTCAGAAAACTGCTACGCGGAGCAACATCGCGGCTCTTCCGTCATGGGGAGGTGGTCCCCCACCCTGCCACGCACAGATGCTGTCGTTGTCTACTGGCTTCCTCTGGAAGCAGGAGGGGCCCACTAGCTTTCATCGAGCGCACTGCCCTGTGTGCATGGGCTTATTTGTGTCCCTGTGGCCCATTCTGCAGCTGAAAGGCTGTGGGAGTGGAGGGCTGGGGCACGGGTCCTGACAGGCTGAAGCCACCTAGCCCCTGTGTCCCCTCAGATCTCTCGTGGGAGCCCTACTCCCAGCCAATCAAAGATGGCTCTGGCCAGAGCTCCCTGCTCAGTGTTTTCTAGACAGAGAGAGAGTGCCTCACACAACCCCGGGTCCCAGGCAGAAACCACACACCCTGGCAGCAGGGTGACCTGTGTCCAGGGCTTCTGGGGCCTGGGACCAGGGTTGCTCTCTGGGTTCTGGGAGGGTTTACCGCTCCTGTCTCATGACTGCTTTCCCTGTGAGAGGGACACAGAGAGAGGACACCCATGTGGGATCAAGTGGCTAAGAGCGTGGGTAGCCGGGTGTGGTGGGAAGTCTAGCAGGAGGACCCCAAGTTCAAGCCCAGGCTGGGCAGCCTAGCCCCTTCCTGAAACCGTCTCGAAATTTAAAATTAACAAAAAAAGCAGGTGATATCACCCAGCGCAAAGGCTCCAGGCCCAATCCTTAGTGCCTCCCTTCAGAAAAAAAATAGAATAAAATAAAGAACAGGCGTGACTGTAGCCAAGGCTAGAGGAAGAGGAGGCTTGGCGTCGCTGCTCCGAGGCCTCGAGCAAGTGCAGGCTTCATGGGTCCAACTAATCTTACTGCTCTTGACGTAGGAAGCATGCAACTCTCAACCTGTCAGATGTCAACTGTGCCAAGTTCGCGCTCTCAGATCAAGGAATGCAGTGACAAACCAAAGGAGGACATAAAGAGAGTTTCTTGGAAATAAGGAGGCGATACAGCTCTGGATTTGCAGGAGGAGTCCTGAGTGGGCTGTCACAGAGGCCGTTTGTCAGGGTGATTTATACAGCAAAGTCACGATGTGGGTACAACATAGGTCAAACTACAATCAATCTATAGGATTCCAAGTGTAGTCACTTTGCTAATATTGATCCAATAGGGAAACAAGTCACGCAGCAAAGTATATGGAAAGAACAAAGGCATTTTGGGGAAGGCAGGGGAGTGTGTGTCCAGATGTTCTGGTCACCACCCCTGTGCCTAGTATCTGTCTGGGCCCACTGGGCCAGGTGGTGCTAATGGCAGTGCAGCCACAAGCTACGGCTTGTCTGTAGGGAGGCTCACAGGTCTGGGTGCTGCTTTTACATCTTGAGGCCTGGTTCTCTTCCAGTGCACCTCCGGCCACAATTCTAGCATCTCTGTTTCTTGTACCGACTTCCCTGAGGGCCCAGTCCCTCTCTGACTGCATATTAATTTCTGTCTAACTTCGCTGTCTGTGATCTCTGACTCTGTTTGCAGTGCTCCTCTCCAAGAACTTTCCTTGGCGGAACTCTACCCCAACGCCATGCCCAGCCACGCAGCCCTGTATCCTGGCCACGGCCTGCAGCAGCGGCTCCTCCTCCTTCAGGTCTGGAGGACCCAGAGGGGCATTTTGGGGGCAAGATCCTGGATGGGGTGCGCTGGCTGGAATGAAACCTGCCTCTAGCAGGACAGAGCCTGATCTCACAGAGACAGTGTTTGGAGAAGAAAAGGAACCTCTGTGAGGGACACAGCTGCACCCCAAAGGGGATGCTCGGCATCCGCCTCGCAGCACCTCCGCAACCTGAAGATCTAGATCCGGTGCTGGCTGTGCAGAGTCCCATGCCCTCGGGGGCTCCCCTGGATCCTGCATGGGCTTCCCTGCACCTGGCTGGGTGGTCTTCTGTGTACATAAGCCCCAGGGCCCCACAGACACTCCAGCAGGAGAGCCTCTGGCCAGGCCCCCCTCCAGGCTTCAGAGCACTCGCACCAACTTTCTGCCCACTGCCATTCACTGCATCCCACCGCCCGGTGATTGCTGAGAGTCTCCGCCCTTGGTCCTCTCTTCCTGGGAGTCACTCCTGCTCCTCCCAAGTTTAACAACTGACTCCAACCCTTTGGGCTCTGCTTTTAACCCAAACCCAGACACCACAATACCAGATGCCAAGATGCCATGCTCTGAGCTCACTTATTTTCTTATAAAAAAATCATTTACATTTATGTTCATTTTTAAGAAAAATAAAACTCTTCTCTCACTTGCAAAGGGCCCCTGTACAATCTGGCAGTCGGTGTCTTCTGCCTTCCTGACTGCATGAGGGGAGTGGCTCTCCTCAGCCAGCTGTTTCTGCCTGAAGCCACCAACTGCGCAAGCATGGAAGCTCCTCAAATGTGAGCCAAGACACACCCCTCCTCCTTGAGTGGTGAGCGTCGGGTGCTATGTCTCAACACGGAGGAAAGAGACAGAGCCACCAGGGACACAGGCAGAGCTTGTTCACGCCTCACAGTCCCCTGAGACAGGAGTCCAAAGCGAGGGGTAGCGGTGAGCCCTGGAGACGAGCACCTAGCTACAAGCAGACCAAGCCTCCTCCTTGTTGCTGCTCCATCTGCCTGTGCGATCGCTGCCACAGAGACCTGTGAAGGGACCTGTTCTGGGCCTTGCAGGTTAGGGGTGTGCCCTTGAATGAGGTTGGGGGACCCTGGGCCTTTGTCTTCTTCCTTCTCTCTCAGCTCCTGAGATGAGCAGTTTCTTTCATCTCAAACTTCCCACCATGACGCCTAAAGCAATAAGTCCACCTGATCTCTTAGGCTATAACCTCCAAAGCTGTGAGACAAAATAAACCTTGGCTCTTTATAAGTTCATTGACTCAAGTTTTTTAGTACAGTAATGGGTCACTGTCTAACAGGTACATTTCCTGGGATTCCTAGACTGCATCATGTGATCAATGACACACTCGGTGGTATACAAAGGATTTTACCTATGACAGTTTCTCAGAACCTTTCTTCAATCCTGGCCCATGCCTTTGGTTTCCTTTTCTTCTGTTCTGCTCCTGGGGATACAGAGACCCACATGCCATCTTGGACCAAGGACAGAACCTTGAGGGAAGAAGGCAGGGTTCTCGCAGCCCCTGCGAACTGCCAGCCCAGTCCTCAGGCTGCTGATCTCTGGATTTCTCTCTGAGAAATAACCACTTACACTGAGGCTCTGGTACTCCCAAGAGAATCCCTGCCCCACACGTTTCAAGGTGGTTATGTGCTCACAAGAACCTGCTAGGCCGCCTTGCTCCAGAAAGTCTTCTCGCCCTCACTTTTCCCTACGGTGCAGCTGTAGGAAGACTTCCCACCATCTCAGTGCTTAACCCTATACTGATTCCATCTGCTGCTAAAGAGCTGAAAAGTAATTAACAAAAAGAATTTCCTTGGGATTGGTCTTGTCTATCAGCAGAGTAATTTTCATCACACCTACATGCAAAACTCTTCTCTCTAGCCTGCCACGGGACCTACAGTTTCCAGTGTCATTCATTCTTCCATATATATATATATATATATATATATATATATATATATGTTTTAAAAGTTTAAATTTGGGGCTGGGGATATAGCTCAGTGGAATAAGTGCTTGCCTGGCAAGCACAAGGTCCTGAGTTCGATCCCTAGTACCGCAAAAAAAAAAAAAAAAAGTTTAAATTTGTATATAGCCAAGTCTTATGGTGGTCTTTTACACTGTGACAGATGGTATCCTCACTCACCTGTTCCTCTCCCTCCAGGAGGATTGCACATCCAGGTGCATTTTAGGTACTTTGTACTATGGTCTATGTCTCCAGTGTCCGTGTGTCAGAAGTCGGGGAGATGGGGTCTCTATAGGCCCTTCTTTAGTGAAGAAATTAATACCATTATTGCAGGACTGAGTTCATTATCACAGAGCTGAGGTCTTTGTGAAATCTGCCCCCCTCTTGGTCCCTCCCTCCCCCAATAGTCATGTTATATAATAAAAAGAGGGTATAGGTGGGTTGCCCGGGCCCTGGCCTGTGTGTGAAGGTGATGCATGCCAAATCTAAGCATCTCTGTATGCCATCACATGGGTCAGCCACCACTTTACCCCCTCTGACATGAGACCAAGCCAGGGACTGACCATTCATCCTAGTAGAGGGGACCTGCCACAGAGCACAGAGCCACACAATCGCCAGTGTAAGCAAAGGTAAGCACTGGTCATGGGAAGTCACTGACACATGAGGTATGGGTTGCCACAGCCTTGCCTAGTGGAGAAAGACTAATGTGGGTGCTTCAGCTCAAACTAGGACAGCAGTGCCCAGGAGCAGGGCCACAAAGGAACCTAGAACAATAACCCTTGGAAGGTTGGTGGTCAGGTGCAGTCTGGAGCTTCACCCAGTTTGTGTGCAAAAGTCAGTATGCTGGATGCCATGGCAGGTGAGCTCAGAGAGCACTAAAGCAAATTTAACATCTCTGAGAAGTTTATTGTGGTTTCCTTGTCTAGCACAGGATTAGGGACCATCTAACTGCCCACCGTGGTCAAGGAAATCACAGTAAACATATGTAAAATCTTTACAATAACTGTAAAGAAAGAATACACATACAAATTTGGTTTTTCTACAACCGTCTAAAAATTAGTATACATATGAAGAAATACTAGAAAAGACTATGACAACGTTTTTAAAAGAAAAACATTGTTTTACTAAATTTTCAAAATATTACTTTTTCAGCAAGCAAAAATGGAAATAATTTTAAAATAAATTGTCCAAATCAAATGGTTACAATATCAAGACCAAACATATAGAGTTTAAAAATTATTGGTGAAAGATTTGCAATGACTTTTAGACTTTCCCCAACTCTCCAGCTTGCATCTAAGTTGCTGTGGTGGTCTACCATCTTCTTGTTTTGGTTATGAAATGCTGTAGTCACACTTAGGAAATGTTCCTAACTTCCCACTGATTTCTCACAGACCTGACAAAATTAGGTGTGAAGATTCCTCAGGCAGAATCTACTGCCACTTCCTGCTTCTTAAAGGCATACATGTGACTCATGCATTTCTAGTGTGTTAGAGTCCAGTCTACGGCACCATTGCCACGTCATGCTCTTCGCTATAGCGGCTTCCTGTCTCCAGGTGACTGGATTGCACTTGTATCTTATCCCGGCTCCGGCACAGCCCTGCTCGTACAGATAGGTGTCTAGCACCACCCACTTCCTCTGTCCACCGAGACATGCCCACCCTGCGCTGCTGACTGAATCCCACCACAGCGCATCCTCCTTTGGAAGGAAATGTTGTAGAAGTGGGGGAAGGAAGAATTCTGTGTCAAACCTCTCAAGTCCAAACTCCTTCCTCTAGCACCAAAATATGCGTGAGATTCCAAGTAAAGTTCCAAATAAGAGAGAAGAGACAAAGAAAAGTCCTTTGCAAGGATTATAACAAATTTGACTTACTTCAAAACTGGCCTCTATGGATCCCAAAGTGACACCTTCATAGAAAGCGGCCAGTGCCACCAACCCAGACGGCAACACTATTTTCAGAGAGAATCCACACTGTCCCTAGACATTCTGATTTCCTTAGCATGCTCACACTTTATTACATTTTTGCTTGGGGGAAGGGAGTCACATATTAGATTGTATCTTGCTCAGTTCTGTTATTTTTCTATTGTCCTTCTTAATGTCCAGAGAAAAATAAGGTGGACTTGGAATGTACCCATTTACTTTTACTGAGTGATTGACAATGCTTCTCCTTTAAAAAAAAATTCCTTGGATTTCTAATTCCCAGAAAGATTTTCCCTATCTTATTGAAAATCATCAATATATGCTTTTAAAACTTGCTTTAAAAAATGTCTACCTGCAAAGAGTAAAGTGGGAAAAAACCAAAGTGATCATTTAAAGTTGTTAATCAGAAAAGACATTTATTAGTCAGGAGAGGCCAACGTACTTCTGTCACAACAAACAACCCCCTACACACACAGCCTTCTGTAAACAATGGTTCATTTTTCATCCACAAATCTCACTCTAGATCCCGGCAACTCTCCAGCATGCCTGCCCTCAGGTACTGACTCCGTCTTCCCACCAAAACAGGTGGGCACCAGCTGACCCAGGTCTCCCACTTAATTAAATGCTCAGCTCAGAAGAAACCCATGCGCTTCCTCCCAAGACCACTGGCTTAAGCCACCTCAAAAGGGTACTGTCTGGAACTATCACCCTTCTGTGTCACCTACACCATGACTCCCAAACTCAGTGGCTTGAAGGAAACAGTTCCTTAAGATGGTACCCAATTTGAGAGATTTGACAGAGTTCCCTGCTTTGTCTTTACAGTGGTGTAAAAGCTAAATACACTCCGCAGAAACCAAATGTCAAATTTTAAACTTTGATCCTTTCCCAGGCTAGCAGTATGTGGTCTGATCCTCTCTCAAGACACTGGGCATTGCCAGCACACCAGAGCTTATTGTCTGCTTTGTGAGCCTGAGATGAAACACCCAGTACACTACTGTGCACCATGTTCCTAGCTCAGAGTCCCTAACACCCTTGAGATGTCCTGAGAGATAGAAGCGTCGGCAGCATCGGGGCATTTGTGAGGTGCCCTGTGATCCCCCTGCGCTTACCCCACCATGTGACTTCCAGGGTAGCCCCTGGAGAGCTTTAAACTGGGGCTGGTCACCTGGAAGCCCAACCCCACCACCAACCTCCAAGAGGAGCAGGAAGGCTGGGGACTGAGCTCCAGGAGAACTCTGGAAGGACTAGCTGGGCATACATCCCACCCCACCACCATCTCCCCTGAACCCCTGCATCTGGCCAATCACCTGCACCTTTACAGTGCACATCTGACACACACAACACACATCCCTGAGCTCTGTAAGCCACAACAGCAAAATACCAAGCCAATAGGAGGTCGAGTCAGGCACTTGCGGCGTGTACCTGTAGGGGCAGTCCAGGTGTCACATTGAATGACATCATAGGACATCGAGCGATGGGTAAAGATTTAGAGCCTCAGTTGTTGGTGTGCGGAGCCTCTGTGCAGCTGATGTCAGTGGTTGCAGGGAACAAACCCGTTTCCCTTTACATATGCCATGTTCCAGTTCAGGGCCACTGGCCTTCACAAGAATCTGAAAAAGGCATTTATTCATTTCCTTTCTGACCTGCAACTGCCTACTCTGTCTGGACAAAATAAACCATTCATAGGTTATGGCCAGGTCATAGACAGCATTTTCATACTGGTGGCAGGGTTGCACAAAGCAGACCTGGCATCCTGTGACAAGCTCACAGGAAGTGACACAGGGTGCCTTCTAACACTTGGGCACATGTGGCCTTGCCTACACCTCTATCCAGGGTCCTTTGAGAAAATGCAGCAAGGAGAAACATCACCTTCTGGTGTTTTAATTACATCACAGACGTGGCTCCATCTCCCAGGGTAGGGCCTGGAATGGGCCCTAGTCCTCTTAGCAGTAGCACTTTCCCTTCTGAGCAGCCTGACATACACCATTCAGTGCCAGCATGGGAGGAAGGCGAAGTGGTTCGATCCACCCCTGGACGTCCACACCACCTCCACCATCAGTTTCCCGCACTCATGGTGAAGCCCGTGGTGTCTTCTGTTCCAGGCAAGACTACTAGAGAATCCCTGGTTTCTAAAAAGAGTTTCATTTGTAAGCTAAGCATGGAGGTGCACACCAGTGATCCCAGCCATCAGGAGCCTGAGGTCATAGGACTACGGAGAATTTGAGGCCAGTCTGGGCTACAGAGCGAGACTTGTCTCAAAAGACAGTTTCATTTCAAGTGCCGAGATCTGTGTTTGATCCTTCTCGGGTCATTAGGATGCTACTTGGCAAAGAGCCTTAAGGTGACAGAGCCAGTTCTCAGCAGCCGGCCAGAGCAAAGCAGACACGACTCCTCCCCAGGAGAGCCAGGAGGACAGTGGCTGAGGGTGAGTCGAGCTGGCTTCTGCCAGCTGTGAACAGTGATCTCCTCTGATGGTCACAGCCTGACAACAGACACCGATGACTCCGTGAGCCTGTCCCCTCCTGTCCCCGCTGCATTCACAGGACAGCATTTCTTCCCCGCACCCTGTACCCCGATCGTTTTATAGAGCTAAATTCTCCTTTCTCTCGGTCAGGTTCAAAGTCACGACTGGAGCCACCCCAAGCTGAGACGACCAAGTCTGTCATCTGGGGAAACAGAAGAAAGCTCCTTTCCAAATGACTTTATCAAAATTGCATAGAGCCTAAATTGGAAAAATTTTTGTCCTGGGGATCAAACCCAGAGCCTTCACACTGAGCTACATCCCAGCCCTCTTTTACTTTCTTTTTAATTGTTTTTAACATTGAGACATGGTCTTACTAAGTTACTAAGTTGCCCAGGCTGGGTTTCAAGTTTTGATCCTCCTATCTCAGCCTCCCAGAGAGCAGGGCTTATAGGCGTTCACCACCATGCCCAGCTTGAATTTTCAATTTATTGATGAGTTTACCTACATTCTGCATCTTTCCTAGATGGTTTCAAAGTAGGTTTTTTTTTAAAAAAATAGTACCAACATTTAATTTTAAAACTAAGATGAAAGAAAATAAGGAAGAAGAGTAAACCCAAAGTCTGCAGATTCTGTGATTGTAGAATCACAGATTGTAGAAGTCCTAAAGGATCCTTGTCGCTGTGGCCCAGACAAAGCCCACGGGAGCTGTGGACAAGGGGCCCATGACAGCAGCCACCTTGATTGTAGTCATGTACAAAGTACCCAGCAGGACAGGGAATGCAGTCCTCTGGGCGAGGCCCAAGGGGGACCTCTGAACAGCCTGCCTGTCTCAAAGATGAAAGGACCAGACACAGCTGGACAGTCTGGCTAGACCCTAGCTGCCCCAGGCGACTTCGCCCAGTGTGGCTCCCGCCTTTTAGCTTTCTCATTAAAGAAGCCATTTCTCACCAGGACATCTGTGAGCAGAGGAAGTGGGAAGCCCAGTTCTTTCAGGTTGCTAAGGACACTGCAGAATGCAGGGCCACCGGGTTAGGGTGAGCCGGTGCAGACACTGCGCTCCCTGGACCACCATCCAGTGTGTGCTGGCTGGGCACGTTTGGGTCAGGGCAGGTGTGCCCCAGACTGCCTCCCTCACCCCAGTGGTAAACTCCATAATTACAGGGCACAGCGTGGGCGCCTCTTTGAAGTGAAGGGCTCTCTTGTCCCGGCAGCGGATATAATTTGGCTGAGATACCAAATGCAGATAGTAAAAATTTAATTAACAAATCAAAGCCTTTATCTGCAGTTTTTAGAACTGTGGCCAACAGTTTTCTTCCATCTCAAGAGCTCAGGAAAGCAGCCTCTTTGTAGTGCAGAGGACTCCCAGATAAGGCTGGGTATGGACCAGGCAGGGCTGCTCTGTTAACCCTTCATCGCCCACGGACAGCCAGGCTCAGATACCAGGCCTGTGTGGGCTCCACAGATGGTGCCAGCCCAGGACCAAGGCAGAAACCAGCCCAGACCTGCTAGGCAGCTCAGCGGCGGCTCCAGCTTCTGCCGGCAGGAAGTGCCATGTGCAGCTGCTGTTAGCTTCATGCAGGGAAGGCTGAGGCTCTGAGAGCAGAAGCAGACTGCGGGGAGGTGATGAACAGGTAAGGAAAACACTGTGTGCACAGGCACTGAAATTAACAAGGCGGCTTCTCCAAACGAAGTTCTAGGTGACTGTTATTTCCATCTTTTGGGCTTGGCTCAGGCTTCCAGAGTCTCTGAAATTAACATGCATTAATTTCTAAGAACAAATGACTGGGGCTGTGGTGGGACCAGAATGGCTCCATGCAGACTGTATGTGGCTCTCACAGTTCCACCAGGTTAGAAGCTCTTGTGCTAGGGCCCATGGGTTAACTGTACATACAGCGTGTTAGACATCTCAAAAAGCCAGGAAAGAAGCCAGGCATGGTGATGCACATCTCTAATCCCAGCACTCAGGAAGCTGAGGCAGGGGGATCGCTGCAAGGTAGAGGCCAGCCTGGGCTACACAGTGCATTCAAGGGGGGCCTGCACTGTATAGCAAGAACTTATCTCAAATAAACAGCCAGAAAAGCAAAGATGAATGCTTAAGGAAATAGATAGGCTTCCCTCTAACTGACTATTACAAATTTACACACAATTCAAAATATCACACGGTACCCAGTTAGTATACGAAACTTTGTATTGTCATGGGTCAGTGAAAATATAAATTTAGTGGATTTTAAAAGATTGCACGTGCAGGTTATGAACAAGTCTGGGAGAGGCATGTGAAAGAGTGGCAGGCACCCATCCTAGGAACCACAAGTAACCACTCAAAGACAGACACTGCTTGACCACAGGAAGACAGGACCGTGCCCTCCGCTTCCTCCCCTACCTGATCTCCAGGGTAGTGACCAGGAGCTGGGAGACACTGACCTCTGTGTGGTGGTGGCCCTCATCCTGACATCTGCTGCATTAACTAAGGGTGGAGAGGGAAGGATGGAAGGGTAGGCACTCCCCAGGGAGAGGAGACCATGTCACCACAGTGAGAGAGAAGGCAGGCTTGGTCCTCAGATCCATGCAGAAGGGACACATCTCACGGGCCCCACGTGTTCCTGGAGGCTGAACCCAGACCAGTGCCATCGATCCTGTGGCACTAACACGCTTGGCTGTGGACATGGGGAATCACAGGCAGGTAGTGGCTGAGCCTAAAGTAGCTGATCCCGAAGCAGCCTAGGTCATCACAGGACTCTCCTCTCCTAGCAAGAGCCCTCAGGGCATAAGGAATATGAGATTCAGGGTGGGTGCCTGGCCCTGGGTGCTAGAAGCCAGAGCACCCAACAAGGAAGCATATGGGGTGCCGGTGATGCCTGGGATGCTTCTGCACCACACCTGTGGCTTCAAAAAGGTGGAGACATGTGACACCCACATGTTTGGCTGTAGTACCAGACATATCCAGTTTACGGAGCTTGAGAATGCGGTTTGGTTCAGAAGCATCGGAGCGTTGGCACACCATCTTATGTAGATCGACTCTAAAATGACCTGTGTGATCACCTGAGATCGCTGTGTCAAGGACCACTGAAGAGACCTCTATAGAAAGTGGTTGGCCAAAGGAGTCACCTCCCAACCACATTCTGCAACTCTAGCTCCACATCCATCTCGATGCCCACTTACATCCCAGCCAACAGAACCCCCATTTCTAAGCATAAATGCGGCCCAGGATGCATTTGAAAATGAAAACTGTCTGTTGCCCTCGTGGCTTCTCTCTCAGCTGACCGTCTTGCTGGCAATGCAAAAGAGCTGCGGTCAGGATGGGCGTGAGACACCAGGGAGCTTCTGGGGTCACCGTCCGTCAACTCACTGCAGAGCTGTGAGACATATGTCCTCCTCCAGAAGCTGACAAAGAAATTTTTTAAGGGCTTCAAAAATCAATAGCATTGCAGGCCTTAATTTATGTTTATAATTCCTTTGGTCCGCAGCGTGTTTAATAGGAGAGGCTCCACTCTGTCCCCAATTCATGTGTCATACTTGTTCATTTGCCCTTGCTTAATGAGCCTGAGGGCTGCTGAGTAAGGCCAAGCTTATAGCTTTCTTCTTGTATAAGACCCAGCTAGGCACAAGCTCACTTGGGTGTGTGATGAGTGTGATGCTGTCGGGAGACTCTGAAACCCTGAAAGGAGGTGGCCCTGACCTCAGGTTCCATAGTAAAACATTGGTGCCAGTAATGAATCTGTAAGCAGTTATTCACCACACTTGCTGGAATTTCCAAGAAAGTGTCCAACAGGGAGCCAGTTCAGGTCTCCTGGGACAAGGACCCAGGGCAGTCTGGGTTCGTGTGTGTGTGTGTGCGTGCGTGTGAACTCTGAGCCTATCAGCAGATGGGAGCAACCAGCCTCAAAACACTCATACATTCCTGCAAAATCCAAGGAGAAAAGACTCATTTCTGAGGGTGGGAGGGTAACTGAGTTTAAAAGTATGCTGACAAGCCCACAGTGAAGCCAATACCCCCACACACTGCCACCTTTATTGTCTACTCTGCCAGACAATGAGACAAGCATGTTGCAGTCATTACCAGCTGTAACTAGAATGTCCAGCATCCCCCAGAGGCCGGGGAGGGAGGCTCAGTGTCCATCTGGGCACTGGGGAGGTGGCAAAAGTTGGCAGAGGTGGGGCCTGGCAGGAGGCACAGATGGGTCACAGATGTCCCTGATCTAGGTGAAGCCTCCAAAATCATGAATACAGTGAAACCACCTTTCTCTGTAAGTGATTTTCTGAGGTGCCTGTGACATAACAGAGAGCAGATAACACATCGCCACAGTAGATATTCTGAAGCCCCTAAATTCCTATTTGATCCCTATTTAACAGCTGAGGAAGCTAAGGCCCAAAGAACAGATAAGCCAATCAAATTCCCAGAACTACTGAATGGCAGAACTGGGTAGAACCAGGTCTCTGGTGTACACTTGGCCCCACACCTGCCTGGGCATCGGGTCTTGAAGACATGGATGAAGGTCAAACTGACTCCCAAGGAGGCCTTGAGAGACACTTCATAGCAGAAAAGGAGCCTGGGATGGGAGCAAAATGGGTCTGAGATCACCAGAACCCACGAGCTAGGTGAAGAGGCAGGGTAATGGGAGACACTGATTCCCTTCTCCTCCTAGAGAAGTCTACCTGGCCAGAGCCATGGCCCAGGCTGTAGGACATGCCCAGGTGCATGGAAGACGCATACACAGCACAAGCCACAGGGACCCCACCTAAGGGAAGGAGCTCGCACAAAGGGGACTGGGTGGACAAGGGAACTTGGCTACATTTGTGACGCATTGTGTACTTCTCACAGGGCATCACTGTTACAAGCATAGCACGACTGTAAATCTTTCAGGCCAGAAGAAAGCATCCTAGACAGGAGTGCCGAGTTACGGGAGGGAATCAAGGGCCTGGAGGACAGAATAAAGAAACCAGGGCCAACCGTATCCAAACGGAGACCCAAACATGTAAAACTGAAACACTGGACAACAGCATGACGGAAAGGGGTAAACAGAACCAAAGGGTCCCAGGCCCTTTCCTTCAGAAGGAACAAGGAGTTTATGCTGCTGCAGTGACGGCATTATACTTATAACTGTAACTATAGAAAGTGTGCTGTAATTTCTATGATGACCATTAAAGAACAATAAGACACTGTATAACCAACTAACCAAGAGGGAAGAACAATAATTTTTTTTAAAAAAAAGATTAACCAAAACAAGAGCTATCAGGTTAATAATTTCCCTTAGCTATTGCAGGCTGATCAGGTCCGCAGTTTCCCCAATGAGTGTATGGATGGAATGATTTCAGGGCTCCAAGAGGATCGATGCCCTCTGACAGAATTTGAAATTTTCTCAGGGCTAAGACTCAGACCTTCTCTGGGTGGCCCGTATTTATTTGGTTATCAGAAGAAGGGAGGGGAGTACTCAGGAAGGGTGGAATCACTCAAGGACCTCTCCAAGTAAGGGATTAAATTAATCCACCCAGGAGTGAGATGCCTGAGGCTATAATCTTTATCTAGCTGAGATCAGATCCAGCTGTCCTTGGATGTGATCTTGTCTTATCCTTTGAGGCTTTCCGGCTTCATCTGCCATTACAGGATTTAGTAAGGATTAGTGACTCACAGGGGTTCACTTACTATGAGTCCACCAGCCTAGGCCTTGGACAGATTCACAAGTGAATGTGAAAAGCCAGCTGATTAATTTAAGTCCTGCTCAGGTCTACTTCATAGTTGTCTCTGTCAAAAAGCCACAAAAAAGAAAGAGAAAGAAATATAGATGAGAGGTCAATTAGAAAATACTAGTAGGGCCGGGGATATAGCTCAGCAGCACAGCGTCTACCTGGCAAGTGCAAGGTCCTGAGTTCTAGTCCAAGTACCCAGCAAAAAAAAAGAGAAAAAACTAGTAAAATGATTAACTTGAACCCAAATGTATCAGTAATTACACTAAATATAAATTCATCATTTAATTAAAAGACTAAGATTGATTGTAACTGATGCACCTTAAATATAAAGAAAGGTTGGCAAAGGGGAAAGATGTACCATGAGCTAAGCAAAGGACAGATGGTATGGATGTACTAATGTCATACACGTAAGGCAAGAAACATTCCTAGATATAAAAAAGGACATTTCCTAATGACTTGCCTCCTTTCCTGATGGCAAATAGCAATTTTACCACTTCATCAGCTGTGTCTCCATGAGGAAAGTATCCAGCCATTGCAGAAGCTATTTGTCATACATCTCTCTGACAAAAGACTCACAAAACCAGAACACAAATGGAATTCCTACAGGGAAGTAAGAGACAAGAAGATGGTATAATTTTTTTAAATTGGCACTTCACCAAAAATGACATTTAAATGATCAGTAGACCTATAAAAATGTGTTCGGGTTGGTTAGTTATGGAAGAAACCTCAAATGAAACCACACTGGGATATGGGTACACACCCAGAATTATGGCTACACTTGAATACCAACAATGTGTTAGTCAGCTTCCTGTCGCTGTGAAAAAATGCTTGAGATACACATTTTGGAAGGAGGAAAATGTATTTTGGCTCACAATTTCTGAGACCTCAGTCAATGGTCAGCTGAGCACATTGCCTTGGGGCTCAGTGTTGCCTGATTAGGGCAGGTAGACAGTGGGATCCAAGATGCAAAGAGATAGGGGAAGCACTGGACCCCCATTTCCCCTTCAAGGCCACACCCCCAGTGAGCTACCTTCTACCATTGAGGCCCAACCCATCTTAAAGTTCCACTATCTCCCAATACAGACAGAGGTTGAGAACCAAGACTTCGCCTTCAGCACATAGTCCTTGGGGACACTTCAGGTACAAATGGTCACAAATACCAAGTGTCAGCAAGGATGTGTTGCACATGGAGCACCACCCCTGCTGAGGGGTTGAGGTGCACAGGGGTACCAGTCTCCAGTAGCAGGTTGATAATGGCACACAGACACTCTGGCCGAGTCCCTGCCTGCCTAGGTGGATTTGTGATGGGAACACACAGCGGGTGTGCTTCAGTACAGCACTAACACTTCAGAAGAGAGGGTTGCCGACATGCTCTGTGACTGCGGAAGGACAAGGGTAGGACTTACAGCTCCTGACATGTGGAGCTGGTTTCATGAATGAAATGAGCAGATAATGAATGAGGCCCCACCACGGGAGGAACCCTGCTGAGCCTCGGGCCCACCCGCAGACAGGGACCCACAGCCACAACACTAGCAACAGAGCAGACAACGAAGTGCACACGCTGCCGGGTTCCAGTTATATAAAGTCACGAAACAGACCAAGCTCATCTGTGCTAGTAGAAAAGAAGTCACCTTGGGTGACCTTGGAGGCTGAAAGGGGACCCCACCTCAGTACTGGAATATTCTGTCTCTTTCTCTGGGAGCTAGTTACATGGAGTCTCAAAAAATCACTGGGATAGACCCGCATCACGCTGCGCTTTTCTGGATGGACATTTGTATTGTTCAGCTTTTCCATCATGGGGGCACAACCAATACCCAGCACCCACGACTTAAAGGAGGGGAGGTTTGATTTGGCTCCTGGTTTCAGGGGATCCAGTCCATGGCCAGCTGCTCCAGGACAGAAACATCACGGTGGAAGGGCAGGTGGACCAGAGCTGCCTAGTCCACGGCGGCAGGAAGCTGAGCAGGAGACAGCTCCAGGAAGGAAAGGACCAGGGAGCAGATACAGACCCCAAGGTCACCTCCATGACCAGCCCACCCCCGGATGTTCTCTGCCAATCCGCAGCCAGATCCCAAAGCCCATCAAGCTGACCATCTACCCTAACCACCACTGTGTAACTGTGAAAGCCTGGATACCTGGAAGTCTGAATCTTGCTCATAATCCACACGGCCAACAGCATGGCCAGGATTAAAATTTCTCCCCAGGGCAACAGACATCAGGAATTCCACACCGCCACGGCTTTGCACACCACGCCCCCTTTGTAGTTTGTGTTCATGACAGCTAGCTTTTTGCAGACACCAAGCTGAGGCAGCGTCCTGGGACTGCTGAGGAGGGAGCTGTGGGCAATGGCGAAGCCACACTATGTTTCCGGGCAGCCTTACCCTGTTAACACTGCAAGAAGTATGCGTTAGAAAATAAAAATGGCCGTACCTGTTAGCACGGCAAACACGGTATTATTACTCAGCTTCTGGCCTCATTGCCTATGTGAACAGCAAGGGAGCAACCTCAGTCACTGTGGCAGGACCTCCCGGTGACCTGGCCAGCCAGGCCGGGTGAGAAGAAGCCTGGTTCCCTGAAACCCAGATGACTGGGCCTAGGACCCTGTCCAGAGTCCAACCTCAGACTTGGTCTCAATGCCCACGCAAGGGTATTGCTATAGGAAGCCGTCACGGAGGCGCAGAATCCAAGGTACTCGGGCGGCAGAGGAGATGTGAGCCTTGCGACGTGGACTGGGCCTGGTGCAGGGACGGGGACTGCGTTCGGTGGAGAGCACTGCTCCAGCACCAGGAAGGGTGTGTGCGGGACCAGCGAGTCCACCAAGGAGGCAGCCAAAGGCAAAGTGACAGAGAGCTGAGGCCTGCGGGGGGCCAGGCCTGGGGGTCACGAGCAGCAGGAGGCAGTGAGGAGGGCTGAGGGCCTGTGGGCGTGGCGGCGCACATCGGTGATCCCAGCCTGAGGAGGCTGCGGCCGGCACATGGCAAGTGTGAGCCCCGCTTAGGCTCAAAAACTAGAAAGAGAGCTAGTGCTACAGCTCAGTGCAAAGGCCCTGGGCTCAATTCCCAATTACTGGGGAAAAAATCGAAGTGTTGTCCAACAGAGCAAAGCTCTCCCAGCTGGGTCAATATGGTTTTACACTTGTCAGGAATGTGGCTGGAAATAAGTTCTGTTCCCTAGATCAGTGCTTTATTAGATTGAAGCCGGCAGACGAAAGAGGTGGGCCAGATCATATTGTGCCCTGCCAGGAAATCTGGGGAAACTATTTTCATTTTTGCTTGGAGGTGAAATATTTATGTCTTTAATAAATGCAGTTTCTGAGACCTAGGACTTATGAATAGCTACACCAGAAGTGTGCACGCACATGCAGCTTCAAGAGAAGGAATCCAAGGTCTCACGCAGCCACCACAGACCCCTCCCATCCAGAGCCCAAGGGTGACAGATCACTGCAGCCCGAATCTCAGAGCAACTCCACCTCTCACATGAGTGCTTCTCGCCTTTTTGTGGACTCCTGCCTGCCAGTGCCCTGACTCTCAGGTGGTGGTGGCTGTTTCTGACATGCAGGGGCAGTGTCCGAGCTGGGGCTGGCGGTCCTCTCCTGGGCCTGAGGGACCCTCAGCCTGAAGCACACACATGGAGCTGGCAGTGTGGCTGGAGAGACGTCAAGGACCCCGCAGAGCCCTTCTGAGCCCCACACCGTGGAGAATGCTATACAAACACAAGCCCAGCAGGACAGGTCACACAGCTGTCCTCTGGTCACAGGTTGGACCCAGGGACAACAGAACCTAAGGAGCCTTCAGGGCCCAGTCTGCCTTCATTACAGCACAGTTAGCAGCAACGAGGAAGCAAACAAATGAATGAGTGTTAGCCACAGCCAGAGTGGCAGGAAAGGCTTGGGGACAGGCAGTGCTGAGGTCACCAAAGGACTGAGAGAAAGAGACCCTCCTGCTTCAGTTTACTGAAGAGTGCAGGGATGTTTGCAGTCCTCTGGGAGGTGGCAGGGCTGCCGACTCTTCTAGGAGTGGTTTTGACACTGGACATCCACGTCACGCCTCTGAGCATGTCGTCCTTCTGTGAGAGGGTGGGACGAATCTCATAAAGACCCGTGCTTTGATGCACAGTGCAGCAGCCTTTGAGCTGGCCTCCAGCCACAGCCAGAATTACCCCTGGGGCCTCACACTTCATGCAGGAGGGGCCAGAAGGAAACAAGTCCAAGCCAGCCACACTGAACATGCACTTGCAAGACACTTCTGTGTGGGTCCTTTGCTGACAGATGTCACTGCCACAAGTGCTTACAGGTGGCCGTAGCAAACTCTACATGTAAGTGTGAATTCTTTGATTGAAAATGCTTAGTGAAAATTTCCAACGTAGAAAATATTATATCACATATATCCTAAACGGAGCATTGAGTGAGGGTTTAACTGTCTTATGCTCTCTGCTCATTTTGTTTTTAATTTTCTCTCCTTTTTAATTGACATAACAACTGTACGTATGGATGGGGTGCAACATGCCATGGTGATGTGTGTCCACACGGGGCGATGATTAGGAAGAATAATTAACATACCCATTAGCTCGCATACTAATTATTCCTTTGCAATAAGTTTTCTCTCAGCGGTGTTGAAATACACAACATACTATGATTCACTGTAGAAGCTCTGTAGTGCAGCGCCTCACTAAACTCACTCCTCTTGTCTAACGGAAACTTTGCACCTCCTGTCCCTAGAGCCCATGGGTGACAGATCCCTGCAGCCTGGATCTCAAAGCAACTCCACCTCTCACATGAGTGCTTCTCGCCCGTGCCTGGGGACCGACTCTTTACTCTGCTTACAGGAGTTTAACCTCTTTGGATCCCACACTTAGGTGAGAGGCTACAATTTTTGTCTCTCTGCCCTTGCTTCTTTGACTCAGTGCACCCTCTTCCAAGTCCCGAATGAAAGAACCCTCTCGCTGAAGGCCGAGTAGGCTCTGCCATGTGGTTGTACTTCACCTTCATCTGTTCCGCCACTGACGGACACTCAGGTCGTTCCCACATCTTGGCTGAGGTGGGCAGTGCCACCATGATTGTGCCAGGGCAGACATCTCTTCACACCGATTCATTTCCTCGGTGCTGGATAGCTGGGTCATTCCTAGTTCTTCAGGATGCCCCATGCTGTGTTCCATAACGGCTGTCTCACTTACCCTGTGAGTGCACAAGGGACTTATTCCACATCCTCAGTAGCATGAGGTGATCTAGCACTGAGACTCCAATTTGCATTTTCCTGATGATTCCTGATGTTGATTGAGCCTTTTGCTCATGTATCTGGTAGCCATTTTTATCTCTTTTTTGAGAAATGTCTATTCAGGTTCTTTGCTTTTTAATTTCTTTTTCAAGGCACTAGGATTAGACCAGGTTGTTGGCACTGAGCTTTTAACATTTCTTTTTTAAATTTCTTATTTTGCATCAGAGTCTTCTAAATTTTCCAGGCTGGGCTCGAACCTGCAACCTTCCAGTCTCAGCCTCCTAGAGTGCTGGGATTTCAGGTGTGCACCACCATGCCCCTTTCTGCCATTTTTTATCAGATGGTTTGTTTTCTTACCTTAAAGTTGTTTGCACTTTTTATATATCTTAGTTATTAGCCACTTATTTGCAAATATTTTTCCCAGGTTTTTGTTGTCTGTTTGTCCTGTTGTTTGCTTTGCTGTGAAAACCTTTCTGGTGTGATCTGGTCCCATTTGCCTAGTTTTGCTTGTTTTTCCTGTGCTTTTGGAGTCAGATCTAAGAAGGTATTGCTTACAGTAAGGTTTTGGTGGTTTTCCTCTATCCTTTCTTCTAGTCATCTCCAATTAGGTCTTATATTTAAGTCTTTTGCCCACTTTGGGGTTTTTTTGTATGGTGTGACAAAAAGGTGCAGTTTCACTTTTCTGCAGTTTATAGGTAACTGTGGATATCCATTTTCCTCAAACTGCATATTGAAGCTACTTTATTGAAACTACTACCCTTCCTTTATTGTGTGTTCTTGACACCTTTATTGAAAATCAATGAGCTGAAAATGTGTTCCATTTGTCAATGTGCTTTTATGCCAGTTCCATGCAGTTTTGGTAACCATAGCTTTGTAATGTGTTTGAAATCATGTAGTGAAATGACTCGCCTCTTCTTTTTTTCAAAATTTCTTTGGCCTTTCAAGGTCTTTTGCCCTGGCTTTTCAAGTCACATAGTTTGTATGACTTTTAGGGCTTTTTTTTTCCTATTACTGTGAAGAACAGCATTGGAATTTTTATAGCATTTATATTGAGTCTGTAGATCCCTTTGAGTAATGTGAACATTTTAACAATATTAGTTCTTTGAATCTCTAAGTACAAGATATTTTTCCACTTTTTTCTTTTTGGGGGGGTAGTACTGGGAATCAAACTCAGGACCTTGCGCTTGCCAGGCAGGTGCTGTGCAACTGAGCTATATCCCTATGATATCCCCAAGCTGTATAGCTAGTTTTTTCTTCTTCAAATCTTTCATCAGTATTTTACAGTTTTCAGTGTACAGATCTTCTACCCTGTTGATGAAACCTACTCCTACTTTATTTTTTGATGCTATTGTAAATGGGATTTTAAAAATTTCTTTTTCAGACAGTTTGTTGCTAATATATAGAAAACCAACTGATGTATGTATGTTCATTTCTGTCCTGCAGTTTTACCAAACTTCTGGTAAAATTTGTTGTTTTAGTAGCATCTTCAGGCTTTTCTAAATGGAAAGCTACACAGTGTACTTTGTCCTTACCTATCAAGATGCGTCTGGTTTCTTCCTCTTTCTAATCACCATGGCAAGAATTTCCAGAACTAGGCTGAACAGAAGTGGTGATCGTGGGCACCCTCCTCTTGTCCTGATGTTAGAGGAAGAGTCTGCAGCTTTTTACTGTCACACATAATGCCGTCCGTAACCTGTCATGGCCTGTATTATACAGAGGTGCTTTCCTTCTACATTAAATTTGTTGAGAGTTTATCATGAGAAGATATTGAAGTCTGTCTTTTCTGCATACACTGAGAAGAGAGCAGAAAGAAGAGGCACTGCACCTGCTACAAAAGTCCAAGGAGTCATGGCAGACCATTGTGAGCAGTGATCCGCCAGTGCTTTGGACAGCGCGGAGGAAGGAGGTGCATTCCTGGAAGCACGGAACCCACCGAGACTGAATCGGGAAGCAGGGGACAATCTGAGCAGACCGATAAACAGCCAAGAGATTGAATCAGTAATAAAAAATATACTAGCAAAGAAAAGCCCAAGCTTCATGAGCTCACTGCTGAATTCTACCAAATGTTTAAGGAAGAACTGATTCCAATCCTTTTTAATGGGAAAAAAAAAGCACTTCCAAACGCATTTTATGAGACCAACATTATCTTCAGAGCAAAGCCAGGCAAGGACAGTGCAAGAAAAAAAAATTATAGGTCAACATTCCTGATACGCACGGATGTAAAAATCATCATCAAAATACTAGCAACCCCAGCTCCTTGCTACAGTAAGATCATTCACCATTATGAAGGGTTGCCCATGGAACACAAGGATGGTTCAACATGGGAAAGTCAATAAATGTGATTCACCCTATTACAGGACAAAGACCAAACATTAGATGACCATCTCATAGATACAGAAAAGGCATTTGACAAAATTCAACATCCTTTCCTCAAAACTCAACCAACCCAGTATAGAACAAAGGTTCCCCATCTTGCATCTTAAACACTGTAAGAGATGATTTTAGAATTCCTTAAGTATTTTCAGGATCCTCCCGGGCACCTGTGGAGCCACCAGGGGAGGAGCCTGGTGCTGCCTGTGCACACAGTGGGACTGGCCTCAGACCTAGTGACAGGGAGACCAGGGAGCCGGATGCACTTTCCTCTGACCCCAAAGATCCAAAGACAGAAAGAAAGAAATCTTCCAGCCTCTTGTTCTGCAACAAGGCAAAGCCCGTTCTTCCACCAATCTGAGTGCTTAGGCACCTGTCCTGACCCTGGGCTGGGGCCCCGCCCACCCACACTTATAGGCCTTCGGTTCACTCAGCAGACACGCGTTTCCCTCCTCTCCGTAGTGTGCTACTTCTGTCGTGGCGTGCTCCCAGTGTGTCCTTGGGCTCGCGTTCCTCTTGTGACCATATAAGAGTCTGTTGACATTCAGCCATTCCCATTTGCCCCATCCTCTGGTGTGAGGGGGCTGTGGGACAGCCCGTGAGAGAAGGGAAACAGGAAAGCCAGGACCCCAGCTTCTGGGAATAGCCCTGCGTGCAAGTTCGTCGGTGTGCTGAAGAGTTCCTCTCTGGCACCTAGCCCAGCACGGAACCAGACATGCAGAACACAGGCCTTTGACAAGCCCATCCCAACGGTAGGGAAGTATATCCTGAGGCACATATTCCTTATATTGAAAATGAGTTTTTTTTTTTTAAAGCTTGGCATGGTGACACACACCTGTAATCCCAGCACTTGGGAGGGTACACACTGGCACAAACTCGGGAGGCTGAGGAGGATCACTGTGAGTTCAAGGTCAGCCTGGGCTACAAAATGAATTCAAGGCCAGCCTGAACTGCAGAATGAGATCCTGCCTCACACACACACAAAAAAAAAGTGAATTTTTTCTTCCTACAATGTGAGCCTTTCTTCCCTGGAAACAACCTGTCTTCTAGAGACGAGAGAAAGCCAATGTTTCCCTCCCACCACCTACCGCAGAGGAGACATGCTAACCTCTCCTTCTTTGGGTGACTTGAGACCTTGTCAGGCCCTTCTTAGTTCTCCAGGGCTGGCAGTGTCTCTCAGAAAAGGAAGAACCTAGAACTGAACAGAGCTAGACCCACCCCAAACAGGGCTGCCCTACCCTGGCCCTAGAAACCACAGGGTGTTCAGAAGCCCAGGGCCGTCACTGGCACTTTTGCTTAACTCCCTCTGAGCAAGTAAAGCTGCCACCCATTCTTTCTTCTTTTTTGTGCACTAACTGTGTAGAGTACTTTGTAATGCATGTACACTAGGCACTCTTTTGAAAGGTGCACCTACATATTTCCAGTCATAGTCATTAAAATATTTCTAACACAATCAGCCATCCCTTTCTGTTAATCTTTATTTAAAAACTCCTGGTGTTTTCTGTTGCTAGTAATAAACTGGATTCATTTGAATGAAGTGGCTCTCGTGAGTTAAACCGCCTACTTGGTTTGCTGCACCACGGTCCTGTTCCTCGAGCACATGACAGAGAATTCATCCTGACACGGCCACTGGCCACTGATGGATATTTAAGGCTGCTCTGGACCCGTGCACAAGAGTCAGCACTGCAGGATCCCACATGGCTACTGCTCCGGCTGAAAGCGCGCAGGGTGGGATCCCAGTACGGATGTCAAGATCCCAGTCCCAAGCCTCTGGCAAAGCCGCAGATTAACCTGAGGAAATGAACACCACGTGTAACTGGAGTGATCAGCTGCCCCCAGCACTCCCAGCTCCTGCTCAGGCTAGCAAGGCAGCTGGAAGCCAACCTGCAATCAGGCCGCGGCAGGAGAGCAGAGGCAGCCAAAGGAACAGAAGCCCAAAGCACTGCTCTGCCAGATGTCGCTCACACTCCATGGTGCAGAGGCGCTCAGCCCACCCTCTGCCGGCCAGGCAGGCACCGGCCACCCGTGGGTGAGGCTCAGGTCACCCCCCTTCTGGAGCACTGGGACACTGCGATGTGTCAACAGAGCCACTGGGAGAGTAGAAAAATACAGCCCCCAAATCCACTGAGCTTTCAGGACAGCCAAACGCTGACTTTGTCTTTGATCTTTGCAGTGCTGAGGATGGAACCCAGGGCCTTGTGTCTGCCAGGCAAGCACTGACTGCTCAGCGACATCCCCAGGCCCCAACCACTGATTTGTGCAGCACATTGATTAAAATATAGAACACTTTGGCTTCCTGCAGAGTCAGAATTCACAAGGCTCCTCAGGATAATTCTTGACAGCATGGAAAAGTCCCTTTGATATTGTAGAACCATCCTAATCATGGGAAACAGACACTGAAAGGCCACGCAGGGGCCAAAGGTCGGCAGCAAGGTCAAAGATGAAATCAAATGGGAGCACGGACGTTTCACCATCATTAATCATTATTTCCTGGTAGGCTCCTCGCATCCTGCAAGATCTCATTTCCTCTACTTTGGAAGTGAAGTTCTATCATTAGCAATTAGGGAAATCAGCTAACCAGTATCACAGAATAAGCCACGCAGTGGATTGTTGGAGCGTGGACATGAGAAGCGCCCTCTCTCCCCAGTGAGGTCAGGTAACTTCCTTCCCCCCAGTATGAGCACACAAAGAAGCCCTGACCCTATAACCGAAGGTGAGGCTGAGGCAGGACCCAGCCACTACGGTCACCACGGGCTTTGCACACTCGTCAGCAGTGCTTCACTCAGTGCCCTCCTGAGAGGTCCCCAGAGCCCCTCTACACACACAGCATTCTTGGCCAGGCAGGAAAGACATCATACAGGCAGGACTTCATGGGGCACTGCTTTGAGCAAGGGCTCAGCACTGCAGCAAAAGCAATCTTTGGCTACGCTGGCTCCTTAGGATGGGAACACGTGGCCCTGGTTGAACAGCCACAGACAGGCCAAGAACACCGCCAGAGCTCCTCGGGGATGAAGCTGTCTTCTGAACAGACTCGGTCTGGAGCTACAGGAACCCTGAACAGCCAGGCCGTCCCTCGCCCGCTGCGGCTCCCAGACACCATGGCAGGGCTCTGCTACTCAGGCCTCAAAGATCAAAGATCGGGATGGGACAAAGGAAAGTTTGAATTAGGCCAGATTTTCCTGGACACGTCATAAACAGGAATAAGGTATTGGGCCAAGAGCATCAAGCTCAACTGTGTGTGACTTCAAGGCAGTAGGCCTGTTGCATGGCACAGACACCCAGGGCCCAGGTCATGCCCACCAAAGGAACAGCCAGCCCTCACTGCAGCAGTGCAGTTTGTCCCAAGCGTGAGAAGTAGAAAGAGGGGGAGGGCAGCCAGATTAAAACGAGCAGATGACCTCCTTAACATGTACCTAACGGCGTCTGACACTTTGATAGGAAGAATCTGCCTTGGTACTTAAAAGCGCCAAGCCTCATCCCCCAGGGTATGGGGCAAGCAGCAGAGAGTTCAAAGTGAGTAATTACCTGTTACTGATGTATTATATTTTAAAACCCTGGCTGAGGATTAAAGGCACTCTCGAGGCTGTTAAAAGCCCCACAGTAAACAAGTCATGTATCACAGAGGAGGGAGAGGAAGGAATTTCAGGATTTCCTCCATCATTCTGGAACCCTGCACAGGTACAGCAGCGCGCACACACATCCCATGGAGGGACAGGCGGTAGATACCAAGAAAAACCATTTAACACCGAGGAGTTTTGTCTCAGTCCTGGGGTCTCCTCCATGAGCTTTGCTCTCTTTCAAAGGCTCTCTTTAATCACTGTCCTGGCAGCTAAGAGGTGCGTGGCCAGATGGTGGGTTCGTTGAGCCGAATTTCTTTCTTCTTTACAGTTCAATTAAAACATAAAAGGGTTTGCAAGTGAAGTCACCGATGGTGCAGCAAACCCAGCGCCCCTCTGCGGGGGTGAGCCCAGAGACGGGGCCCTTTCTGCCAGCAAAGCTGCAAGGCCATCGGGTGCCCTCCGCTCTCTGGGGGATGGGCTTGCTGATCCTCTGTTTCCCCTTCTGTGGTATCTGCTTCTGTGATCTCTCAGCTGAGGACTATTATTCTAATGAAAAACACTGCCAGGAAATCAGTCCAGGACAGACTTAATTCGATGTGGAAAAGAATTTCAAACGCACATGATGTCCATCGGAAATTATGATCAGCTTTAGCTTTCAAAACCCAGATCTGAAGATGCTACAGCACTTTGAAGAAAATGGGGGGAGTGTTTCCTTGTCTTTGCTTTTGGCTTTAAAGGAAAAATGGAAAAGAAGAAGAAACATGTCCTCCTTCTCCTGGGGAAAGGAGGGTTCTCATCAATGTCCCCAGGCCTTTGATGGTCAGTGCCCAGGGACCCAGCCTGACTCGAGCCCGCTTTACCCAACTCAGTCCCTTCCCCTCCTGCCACTAACTGCCCCGACCCTGCTCTGGCCCAAAGCTACCCCTCTGTCTGTCCCTTTCACCCCAAGCAACAGACCCCCAGATTTCTGCAGCACTGAGACCTAACCAGTGCTGCCCTGAGTCCCACAGTCCTAAATTAAATGCTCTCTCTGGCCCTAAAATGCCAGGCCTCTCTCAGTGGCTTCCCAAGACCAGACCCAGCCTCCCCCACCTGTCCTTCAGGGCTAGACTGAGGGGTTCCATCAGGTCAGGCTGGTGGAGACACCCACTGGCACAGGGCTGCGAACACACCAAGGGTCATCACAGCAAATGATTCCTCTGCCCTTGAATTTTTTATTGTGCTGAAATATGTATAACCTCCACCGTGCAGCTGTACCTGTTTCACATGTGTAGTACAGCGGCATTCATTACACACGGCTGGGTGACCATCACTGCTGTTTCAAAACTCTTCATCCCTCCCTCAAATATATGGCTCTGTAGCCACAAAGCAGTGCCTGCCACCTCCTCCTGCAGCCCCTGAAATCCATGGTCTGCTCTCCTGCGCTGTGGGTGGACCTCTTTGAGATGCATCACACAGTGGGTCACACAACCCTGGTCCTTTCTTCCCACAAGCTACCCTCAGGGTTCATTCACGTGGTAGCACTGAACTCCTTTCCAGCTGAGGGCCGAGGAAAGTCCGTGCTGAGCACCTGCCACGCTCGGGCCTCCACCGCTCACAGAGGGAACCGTGGGCTGTCCCTTCCTTTCGCTGTTGTGCCCCGTGCTGCAGGAGCTGTTGGTGCACATGCATCTGTCCAGTCCCTGATCCGGATAATCTTGGGGGTGGGTCGCTGGGTCTTCCCTTTGTGTTTGACAGGTAAATGCATGAAGGAGCTCTTCCGAGTGATACCACAGGTCTGCAAAGACACCCAGGCAGACGGCAGGTGATATAGCTTGGCGCCACCTAAAGACACTTGGAGCGGTGGCACCGGGTGACCCAGAGACCAGGCTAGGGGCTGGAACACAAGCAGCGCACAGGATCCCCTCCACCTCCTCCCAGCACACCCCTGCCCCAGCAGGCAGGATGAGCTCAGATGAAAAGCGGCTGGGGAAATGGACAGCAATGGTGTCACAAGCTGCGTGTGTGTTTATCCACCCCTGCTCCTTCAAACACACCCCTGCTCTATCAAACATTCAGGGAATTTGGAAGCAGCGATGAATTTATACAAATCCCTCCATTCACAGAAGGCATGAGGAAAGAGAGGAGAGTGCAGAGCAACCCAGAGAATTCCTCTCTCATGGGCAGTCTGGCAGGTGGAGAGGGCACGCAGAGGCCAGGGCAGGGAAGAACAGGCAGCATGCTACAGAAAGCTCCCAGAAAAGACGGAGCCCGGGGCTGAGTCAGGGCCCTCTCTGCTAATCCACAACGCCTTGCACAGGCAGAGGCTGTTGTAATGGTAGATGCCAGCACTTAAAATGCAGAGCCCTGAGGTTGTCTGTCAGCCAGCAGCCTCAGTAGGGACTTCTGTGCAGCGCCTTTTCACTTCCTCTAAGTGTCAGGACTGCCTGCTCTGTCTGGGTGTCACCCATGTGATGCTAACCTGTGCTGCTAAGGGTCATCCTACCTTCAAAGAGCTCCTGGCGAAGCTAAGGAACCCGGTCTCTGTCCCAAGACAACACAGTTCCAACCTGGAGCTAGAGAGGAGGCATGTGGGTGGCTGTCTCTGACCAACACCCCCAACCCCTACCTGTTTTCTAGACAAGCTTTGGTTTGGTTCTATACAGTACTCTTGCTGTCCTCGAGGGGGGGACAGGTATTTTTGCTGCATGAAAAAGCAGGCTTTGCTTTGTGTGCTGAAGATGTCTCTGTCCTGGGTGCTATGTGGTCTCAGATCCTGATCGTTTGGTTTCAGAAGCTGCACCCACAGCTGTAAGACCTCCCAACCCTGAGCATCTTGCTGCTTGTGGCATTTTCCACTGACATCTGCCATAAAACTCAAATTCAAAGCTGTTCCCATCTTTGGGACCATCATGCATTTTCATCAGTCTTTCTGTTTGGTTTCTTACTCAGAGCTTTGTTTAAGCAACAAATCTTTTTAACCTGCACCGTGTGTCGAGGCAAGGGATGGGAATGCTGCTTTTGGGCTTAGCCCCTTTCATCAACAACACCAAATGTCACCCCGGAGCTTCTTAGGCATTGCTGAGCCATGTGTTTGCAATTGCAGTTGCTCTCTAAACCTGGCCAGCATATGGTTTTGGCTTTGGGATTCAATTTCAGCAAGCTTAAGGCGGCATAGCATAGGCTCAGAAGGAATTTGAATGGGATTAGCTGATTTGGGATCTGTAGAAGCCAGATAACCATCCACCCATCTGTCTGCTCCAGGATGTCCATTTGCACGTCCATGTAATTGCTCGCTTTTTCTGGGCCTCTGAGGAAACTGTGCAAACCGGGAGGAGCTCAGTCCACTATCTGTGTGACCAGAGGGTGTTGTGCAGGGTGTATCCCCATGGCAAGACCTGGACATGTCCAGACGGTGAATGGGATGGGTCCAATGAGCTCAGTAAGCTCTACTGAGCTTCCTTTTTTTATTTTTTTGGTACTGGGGATCGAACTCAGGACCTTGTGCTTGCCGGGCAGGCGCTTGTGCCACTGAGCTGTATCCCCAGCCTCTGAGCTTACTTTTTAATTGACCCGAGAAGCTTGATAAATCACTCCCCATTTGTACCGTATCTTTACAACCTCCAGCATCTGGGCACACACTGGAAGGACAGTGTCCTGTTCAGCTATAGAAACAGTCGTGTGCCATCACGTGGACAGAATGTCCAGATGCTGGATGTCTCCACTGTGTCCTCCCTGGTGAGTTTTTCCTAGAGTAACTTCAAAAGTCAAACTAAGAACTGATGGAGAGTCAGTAGGTGTGGTGAGACCAAATGCTGCTCCAAGGCCTTCAGAACAGCTCAAGTAGTAAAGCAGCAGCTGAACTCCTTTCCTGGGAGGCTGAGGAGTATCTTTTCCAGTTATAATTCTAATGCAACAGGCCTCATGGAGATGTGTGCATGAGTGTGTGTGCGTGTGTGTGTGTGTGTGTGTGTGTGTCTGTGTGTGTGTGTGTCTGTGTGTCTGTGTGTCTATTACATGGAGGAGGGACTTCAAAACGGAGCCACAAGTATTCTTATCTAAGGAGCTTCTTAGAAATACAGGTCCCTCTTCCCAAACTGGGCCTCCTGACCAAAATCTCCACTTTTGGATCCCAGCAACCAGCATTTCTAAAACATTCCTGAATGGTTCTGCCATTGGTACAGAGTGCACTGGGAACCACCGGGCCGGAAACATGCCACATTGACAGGAATGGCAGGCCCTCGCCAAGTCCCTGCCATGGGCCAGGTATAGCTCTCAGCACTGGACAAGTCTGACCCAGCCCCAGAGTGCCACAGCATCTCCACCTCACCGTGGAGGCACCAAAGCCCATCACGAGCTGGGGAGCAGCAGAGAGCACTCCCGATTGCAGCGCCAGTCTGGACACCCCTCCAAAGACAAGCACCTGCCACCATGCCACTCTTGATGCCCAGCACCTCTCCCTGTGCCCCCAGATGATGAGACTGAATCAGGGTTTCACCGCCTCCAGTGCGGCATGAACTATTTGTCTTACAGATGGGGAAATTTTGGCCCAAAAATACTAATGTCTCTCCTAGGAGCACGCGCGGCGGCCAATGGCAGATACATGGATTTTGTGATGGTTTGGGTCTGGATGTCCCACCAAAGCCTCATGCAGTCAGGAATTTTTCAGAGGTGGTGGAATCTAGAGTGTGTGATTTGGGATTAAAGGCATGTGATTAGTAAATCAGGCCATGACTGGTCTGGCATAGCTCTGACTAGGATTAAGCATGTGAGTGCCGCACCCACCCTAAGGCCGGTGGCCTGCACACAATGTAAGGGAGAGAAAGGGGCTTGCCTCCCCTCTTGGTGCTTTTGCTGCCTTGTGGGTGCCATAAACTGTTGCCCTCTGCAACGTGCCGCCCTGCCTTTGAGCCAGACAATTATGGACTGAAACCTCTGCAAACTGTGAGCTAAATCAGCCTCTCCCTCTTTAACTTTGGGTGTTGAGTATTGTTTTTCAAACACTGAGAAAAGTAACTAAGACTGACTGTTCAAAGAGCACCATGGTCCGTATATAACAAATCTCTCATCAGCATTTAAACATTAGAGAGTCCCCTTACCCCACAAAGATAGTCACATTTAATAGTGATGAATTCATTTTTTAAAAGTTCTAAGTTTAAAAATCTCTGGAAACGATACTATGTAAAGGCCCATAGCGTTTTGAGTTTTTTGTTTTTGTTCTTCTGATTGCTGCCTTTTAGTCACATAATAAATATTCCCAAATTCATCAAAGGTGTCTGCTTGTGCTACTATCCCAGCTTCATGAACATAAAGCTAGGGAGCTGGAAGTCAAAACTGGGTGCCTCGTGGCCTTTGGAGACACCAACAGTTGTGACAGTCTCCCCTGGATGCTTTCTGCTAACTGCGCAGTGGTGTGGGCTAAGCAAGCCTCTGTGGTACATTCAGGAGGTTCCTGTCACCATGCCACACCCAAGAGACACTGCTGGTGTCCCTAGGTAACATCCTTCCAACTTAGACCTCCCATGCTGGAGCATGGGGCTTGTGATGTCAGACAGATATATTTGGGCTAATAATTTGCCCGGTGTCTAACAGAGACCACCAAAGGCTCAGGTCACTGGGACTAACATTCATGGTCTTGCAGCCCCCAGAAAGGCCCCAGTGCCTGTCTGCCAGCTAAGTGATGAGCAAAGGTGGCCTCACTGCTGCCATGCTGCCCATAGCATTGCTTGATTTGTGATACCTGCCTCAGGGGCTGGGTCACTGTCTCCCGCCCTGCCAGGCTCAGGGAGTCAAAAATTCCCACTTGTCATAAAAATAATGGGGGAGGGGGAGCTAGAGAAATAAAGGTCTTGAAGGGGGATTAATAACTCAACTTCCCTCCACCTGCACTGGTGGATGAGTCAGAGCCAGAACCAGGGAAGCAGTCCTGCTGCCCACCATGATGCTTTTAACCCCAGTGGCTCCCTTTAGATTCATGGTGCCTGTGTAAGTTCTATTCCCACCTTGCGAGGTTCTGAATTTTCTTCTTCCTGGGATGAAACCCAAGCATCAGTGCTTTTTCCAGCTCCACAGGTGATTGTTACAGCCTTGAGCCAATGGCTTGCCTGGTTAGATGATGTTATCCACCCAACCAGATCCAAGGAGACCTAAGGTCTCTGTCCTCCTGACTCAGGCTCCTGCTCAATGAGGACCCTCACCCATCTAGTCCACAGAGATTTTTCAAAATAACCATCACCATCCAAACTGTTTTGCCTTAAAAACCATAGAACTCCAAAGGGGAAGTGTTGACCAAAGGAAACAAAATTTTGGTTAGACAGGAGCAATAAGTTTGAGAGATCTATTCTGCAACGTGGTGACTATAGCTAATTATGAGGTGGTGTAGTCTTGAAAATTGCTTTAAAAATAACATGCTGAGTGCTCCTCTGTAACAAAAAGATTAGTGTATGAGGAAAAGCATATGTTAATTCACTCAGTGTAGGTACTCCATAATTTGTACTTATTTCCAAAAAACATGTTGCATACTATAAATACTTTCAATCATCACCATGAATAATCTAAATTATTTTTAAGGATACTGCAGCCTCACCATCAACAGTTAGGCACAGCCTGGCTCAGCCTGGATCTGCCCCCATGCAGCATCACTTTCCTGTGGGTATCTGCTCTAGTGGCCCTCAAACGCTCCACGGACTGTCTGCAGGCAGGGCCCACAATTCTTGCTTGCCGACAGCTCTCTTTTTGTGACCCCATTTTCCACAGCCCAGGCATGCAGTAACCACAAGCACATGGCCTCTTTTACTCTTCCTGCTCCCCAAGAGGTGTGGGTACACCCAGGAAGGGACAGATCCTACATGCTTCAAGCTTGGAGTCCTTGCCCTCTGTCCTTGTGACATCCTCCTGGTATCATATTGGCCTCCAGTGCCGCCCGGGCCAGGATCCCCCCTTCTGCCTGTCTCAGTCACTTTCTCACTGTTGGGACAAAATCCCCCACCACCACAGCTTCAAGGAGGAGAGGTTTACTTTGGAGGTTTCTGTCCTGATCAGGAGGCTCAAACACAAGACCAGCTGCTGAAGGGGCCTGGCGGAGGACAGCTGCTCACCTCAGGGCACCAGGCAGCTGAGAGACAGAGCCACACTCTCCAGGTCATGGCCACAGTGGCCAGCTCCTTCCTACCAGAGCCCCTCGCAACAGCAAGTCGGCTGTACCCCACAATCACTCACTGTACAAGCCCTGCCTCTGAATGCATGAGAGTTTTGGGGTCCACTCTTGACCCAAACCAAAACACTTCCTCTCCCAGTGTTTTCACAGCACCCCTACCCCAACCTTGTGGACACACACACAGATGCAGCAATGGGACAGAGACGGAGGACAGAGTCTGCGGTGGCCGCGGGGAGGGGCCGTGGCCTCTGCTAATGAAGCAGTGTATCCAGCCACAGGCACTTCTTTTTCCAGCTATTGGCTGCCATCGAAAAAAACTGGCCCTCACAATGAGTATATCCTTGAGGCAAGTACCCTCCTGAATCAGTGAGAAAGCAAGGTTCAGTAGAAGCCAGGAGCAGAGGCTGGGAGGGGACTGGACTGCAGCCAGTGACCTGATCCTCAGCCAGCTCTGAGGTCAGCTATGTTAGGGTGTTCTATACCCCATGCCTCAATTCCCCCACATGTAACAGGGAAAGATTTAAATTTAAAGACCCCTGAGAAACCTCTAGATACAAGGATGTGGGAAGCTAGGAAAAAGGGACTTGCTAAGGCAGTGCCAGCTAGTACCAATGGGCAGCCACGCTGGGCCTCTGTTCTGGCCACTTCACTTCATCCGGGGACACCATTTAACAACTGTGCCCTCAGTGACTCACCAACAGGTTCCCGACCAGTACTTCTCACTCGGTGGCCCCTAGGGTCCGTCCTTACCCACCCTAGCCTGCATTTTAGCCTCCATTCCATTCCTGGTTGCTAGTTACCTTTTTTAAATTAAAGCTGCTATTATGGCTTGTGTCTAGATGTACCCCAGAGTCTCATGCAGGCACAGGTGTGGCTTTTCAGAGGCAGCTGGATCTAGAGCAGGCGATACTGGAGTGAATGGTGTGTGATTACCAAGTTAGTCCACTGATTAATTTGGCATAGTTCTGGGTAGGATTAAGGCTGCCCCACCCAGGCTGCCCTAAGGGTGGGCAGCCTGGATAAGATATAAGGGACAGAAAGGTGGCCGCTGCTTGTCACTTGTTGCTTGCTGCCTTCTACCTTTCTGCTTTGCGATGCCCCTCTGCCATGTACCACTCTACCTTGGAGCCAGCCAATTCTGAGACCTCTACAAACTGTGAGCTAAATAAACCTCTCCTCCTTTCTTTGGGCATCAGGTATTTTGTCTCAGCAATGAGAAAAGTAACTAAGACAGTTGCAAACCTTCCAAGGCTAAAGTGGGAAACCAACATCTACTGAACACATGGAGGCAGAAAGAGTTACCTCCACAGAGGGTCTTCCAGGACAGTGAGCGTTACCCATTCTCCTCTTCCTGCCTGGAGTGGCCAAGAGTATGGACTCTCCTGCTCCCTGGCCCCTATGCCAGCTGGAAGCAGCAGATGTCAGAGAGCTGCAGCTAAGCTGGGGGCACTAGGGCCAGGGGTCATCACAGGGAGGAGCCTTGGAGCAACACCTGACTGCCCTTGGACTGTCCCAAGATCAAGGAAAACCTGTTTCCATCGGTCCCTGAGATGCCGGTGTCATCAAAGCAGCAAGACCTGCTCCATCCTGACTGCTTCTGTCCCCCAAGCACAGAGAAGGCACCAAAGACAGCAGGCCCCACTCCACTGAGAAACAGTTCAGCCAGGGGAAAAGGCTTCCAGGAGGCAGAGGTGGGGGACGGCAGTTGCTGATTTTAGTTTCCTGGAATCTCCAAACCTTCAGGCCCCAGTGGCCCTGTTCCTTTTCTGGTAAGGCTGGTGCTCAGCACAGCCTTGGGGATGGGAGGTCAGATTCTGTCAGATGAGAAGACTTTTGAGTTAAAACATTACTGTGACTGTGTCTCTTTAGACCCAGTCATGACACAAAAGCCACTTGCAGAGGAGATTTTCCTGCCCACAGGCCAGGCTGATGGGCCAACTCGTTTAACCAACAATCTAGTGGATGATTCATTCATTCACTTCTTCACTTATTCATTCAACAAACATTTGTTGAATACCTACTAGGCATTCATGACAGGATCAGAAGCTGTAGCAGTGAAAAGAGTAAAAACATACAATATACATGGATGTTACATTCTGGAGAACAGAAAGCAGCTGATGAATAAAAAGTACATAAATTACTAACGAGATGAGGATACCTACTCAGCAGAACAACGAAGTGCGGGGAGGGGAGCGAGGGGAGTGCGCAGGACAGGGCTGCGGCCTCTTCGTGCATCCTGTGGGGATGGGTCTTGGTGAGATGACGTTTGAGCAGGTGGCTGAGCAGTGAGGGGGTGGCTGTGAGGATTTCCAGTCCCCCCACCCCCGCACAAAGACTGTTACTCAGCAAAGCTAAGGATGAGGTCTCCTGTGTCCCCAGGTGACGCTCGCACTGCTGGTCCAGTGGCCACACTAGAACTGAGCATCAGGTCACTAGGGCCCCAGATGGAAGCACCCCAGCTCTCTGGATGGTGGCCAAACCTCTCCACACTTTCCTTGAAAAGTATTCTATAACTCTGCCTGCAACACGCATATGTGGAGTTGGCTCTCTCTCTTCCACTGTGTTAAAACGCACTCTCCACTAAGCAGGGTGTTAGAATAACCTGCTTGGCTGGACACAGTAACACATACCTACCACCACCACACTCTGGGAGACTAAGGCAGGAAGATCACAACTTAGCAATCCAGTGAGACTCCGTTTTAAAATCAAAAATAAAAGTGGCTGGAGGTATTGCAAAGGTCCTGGGTTCAACCCCCCGTAACAGTAAAGAAAGAAAAAGTCTGTTCACGAATCCACTTTTCCTCACTGGTCTGCAAGCTCTATGCAGGCAGCCCTGTGGCTGCTCCATGTCCCCAGTGCCTGACACTTCCTAGGTCCTCAATGTATGTTTATCAAATGAATAAACAAGCAAGGCCACAGGATTTTCACCCAGCTCACTCTGGTCCAGCCCTTCCTGATTGCAGGTACTGAGCACTGCTTTTCTTCACGCCAGTGTCAGAGGCACCCAGAGACATCTGTTAAATCTCGATGCCCAAGTTGCCATCCAGACCAGCAGCACCAGCAGCCTGGAGTACAGAGCGGATGTTGGGGGTCCTACAAGCAGCAGCAGAGGACAGCAGAGAGCTTAGGATGGCACTCGCAGCCAGCAGGGAGCCACACCTGAGGGACAGAGCTAGGGGCACCAGTTACTGTCATTGCCGTGGGCTCCATCACCCATTACAGTCAACAAACTAGACAACAAGGACAGCACCCAGTGCTGCGACAGCCAGTGAGAAGTCGTTATGTCTTTCCATTGTATTTTTCCCAGCCCGTGTTCGAAGTATGTAACGAGCACCTCGTTTGTGGAGAGCTGGTGTCTGCACACAGCACATCTCTTTCCGTCCGCCTCCACCCCAACCTCTCCAACCCCTCCTCGAAAAAAATCTGTCTCCCTGTTTTCTACCGGCTACCTTTTCTTCTGATCTTACTTTATATATTCTTTGGTGAAGTGTATAACCCGAGCACAGCACTGGTTAATGAAGCCTGGAGACCAGGGATGCGGCTGTGCAGCCATCGGGCCCGTGCTTCAGGCACAGTCTCGGAGACGCCCTGGCCTGTGGGCCAGCACCACATGCAGGTTCTCCAAGGAGGTGATGGTGGCAGACTGGTGTCCAGCCTGCTATCTATCGACCAGAAAGCATGAAGCCACTGGTCCCGGCTGTCCCGGAAAATCACATCACACGGAGAGACAAAAGAACACCCACCCTCCCTCACCTGGAGGAAGGGAAGGAAGTGGGGTTTCTGTCTTAGCTACAGCAGGGAGGGATGAGGCCTCTCCTTCCAAAGACACTGTCCCCTCCCAGGAAACTGGCAGCAAACCCAGCTCCAAGCAAGCAAGCCCCTGGCTCTGCAAATGTTGCCCAGTTCTCACAGCCCTGGCACTTCGCTGAGTTCTCCAAGGTGCTCATCAAGCATGTGCCCTGACAGTTTTGCCCTGGGCTGAGACCTGCCTTCTGTCACCTGTCCTAGTCTCCTTCGCACGGTGGGCTTCCTGTGTCTCTGTCTCAGCCTCTTTAGACACAGCTGCCCCGGCTAGGACAGTCCTCTCATAACACTGCGCTGGGCTGGAGGACGGCTCTCGTTGGATCAGTGTCCCCCAAGGCCTGGGCCCCATGGTGCTATCGCAGTGGGTGGGGCTGCACTCCAGAGTGACAGAGGACACCGGTTCCTCCTCTCTCCAGCAGCCATGAGGTGAGCAGCTCCAAAACTATGAACAGAAATAAACCCCTCCTTTCTTCACGTTGATCCATCTCAGCTGTTAGAGTAACAGAAACTGACAAACCCAGGGCCTTGGACTGAGCTCCTGACCTTTCTAGAATGATGCAAAGAAATGTGTCTGTGTGTCTGAAAGAAACCAGGGAACCCAGAGACCATCTGCACCCCAGTTCCAGAATGAACCACAATCCACAGAGATGCCAGGGCATGAAAGAAGCCCTCCCATGTGGCCGAATGAACAACTCCCACAGGTGAGTATGTTAGGACCCAGTTCCAAGGCAGCATTGTCAGCGCCTACTTAGATTTCAGAGTCTCCAGGGACCTCCCTGGGGCTCAGACCAAGCAGAATGATGCTTTTCTAGGACCAGGTCCCTGAGGCCATCAGCCGGTGTAGGTCCTCCAGCCCACTCTGTTTGGATGAAGGGCAGCTGCAGCCACAGCTGGGCTCTGTGTGCCCCAAGAGTAGTGCCAGCCTCCACCCTTAGACAGCACCCTGCCCTCATGGAGCACCCCTAGGGTGCAGTCTTGCTCCTCATTGTCCAGAGCACCGTTGCCATCACCCACGCACCATGCCCCGCTTCCACTCCCTGAACCCTACAAACCAGCACCTCTGTGGTGCTGGTGGGGACATCAGCCTCCTATGCTCACAAAGCCATGCTCCCACCCCAAACAGAAGGCCTCTAAGCACACAGCCATCTTCACTGAGCTGTCTGCCAACACAGCCGCCAAAAATGTTCCCCGCGCAAGGGCACCGACGTAAGGACTTAGAATCACAGCTCTGCCTGCTAAACGTTAGCCCCTTCCCAGAACACCTCTGAAATGAGGTGCACTGAGCCTAGTCCAAGCTGGGGAAACCTCCCTCCAGGCAGGAAAGTGGGAAAAGCAAGTCTTTGAGAAATATACCCAGTGAGAAATTTCCACATGTCCCAGTGGAGTGGAGGTGTTCATGTCATTCAGAACACAAATCTCTTTCCTCCATGGGCCACCTGGCTGGCAGAAGCCCCGCCTACCTGGCCACAGTGCCTCCCAGGAGACCACGCTGACCACACCAGTTCCCCTGACCCACACTTCAAGGGAAATGCACGAGCAATGCACGTCTAAATGTGAACACGGAGCCCGGGTTTATAGGGTTCCTTTAGCACTGTCTGCCACAGCCTGCTGCATGGCGGCTCTTAGGAACTTTGTTGGAGACTGCGCACGTGGAGAAAGTAACACTTACCTCTCACCAGGCAGCAAATCTTGCCCCAGAACACAAGGTTAGAAACAAGGTTTTCTAATATCCACAAACTGAGCTTCCTGCTTTGTCATCCATCTGTGAACAGGCTTTCAAAGGAAAAGGACTTTTCACATTTGAAAGTGGCTTTAAGTTACTAAATCAAAGACACTACTGAGCACTCCAGGACCTGGGGATGTTGCTCGTGGGGTTTGCAGGACAGCAGCAGCCACCTCTGCCCCTCAGTAAGCAGGAGTCTCAAGCACAGATCAAAGGCAGCAAACACCAGGGGTCACCCCTGAAAGAAAGCAGGGTTCCCCTGTGCGTCAATGACGCTGGGTGACAAAACCTGATGAGTTCTTCTGTGCACATATGTCACACACACACACACACACACACACACACACACACACACACACTGAGGTGGACAAAAGCCATGCAGAGGGGTGAGAACATTGTGATCTCTGTTATGAATAACAAAGGGACCCAGGAATCAAGAGTCAGCCCAGGCTGGGAGGTTGTAACTTCCACCAGGCGACTGCAGTGTTCAAGTAGCAGTAATTAACGGAGCTGAAGCTCTGCTGAAGTGAGGGAACACAAGGCCAGCCACAGCCTTAAATATTTGGAATCGATTACAGAGAAGACACATCACCATGTGTCCCTCAAAGTCCTCTCCCCAACTCCAGACACATTTATCCCATCACTCTTACCACTTCCTGAAGCAGATCTGGAAGTCCACATTCATGTCTTTATGAGGTGTGGTCAGAAACATGGTGGCTGCTGCTGGTGAGCACCATCCGACTGAAAGGCAGCTTGTAAAAACACGATGCTGTGTCCTCAGCCACCTCACTCACAGGGTCTGGTGTGGCAAGACACTGGCTCTTCCCCAAAGTCCAAATAAGCACAAAAGGAAAACATCTGGAGTCAGTTCAGGACACCAAGGCAGCCAGGACAGCACAGCTAAAGACACTCAGGAGAGAGGGCTCCAGAGCTGCTGTAGGAAGTGGCCAGGATGGTGGGGTAGGTACATTGGAAGTAAAGGAAGCGAAAGGAGTCATTTGAGGGGGACCGATGGTAACATGTCTTTTATTATAATCAATTATTTTCAATTTAACTGTTAACATATTTTTTATCATACTGCCTATGTCACAGGATCCCAGGAAATGCCAGTGGAGTTCTTTGGCTGCCCCACTGGATTTCTTACCAACTCCAGAGTCATAGAACAATGCTGCCATCATTGTTGAGCATCTCAGTAAAGTACATTGGTCTAATTCCCTGCATTACTGTACAACAGGGGTCCCCAGTACCTAGGCCAGGGCCTGGTACCTGTCTATGGCCTGTTAGAAACCAGGTTCCCAGCAGGAGGAGAACAGTGTACGGGGGAGTGAAGCTTTGTCCATAAGCTGGTTCCCTCCTGTCAGATCTGCACAGCATTAGATTCCTATCAGAGCATGGGCCTTACTGTGGCCCACATGGGTGGGATGTGGGGTCCACACTTCAGAATCTAGACCCTGGTGATTGGAGGTAAGAACTGAGGCAGTGACATTAACACTGGGGAATGTAGTCATTATGTATCACAAATACATATCAATGAAAAAAGAAACTAAAAAAATGTAGTCCCTTTCCCTGATCTGTGGAAAATTTGTTTTCTCACAATGCAATCTGAGAGACAATGTAGAGAAGGTAACCAGCACAGAGGGGTCATCTGGTTCCGTAGAGACCAGGCTTGGGGAGGAGGTGCAGAAACGTCCACAAGGCTGGCAGGGGTGATATACCTCATCCTTTTGTGGACAGGTGACTCTAGGCTCTGAAATTACCTTCAGATAATGCACCACTAGTCAACCTCATTGTTCCCAGGCCACCCTGTCCCTGCCAGCCTCTGTGACAGAGGCCAAGGTAAGGCCACCCACCGAAGTCAGAAGAGAGGCCATGCTGTGGCACTGGGGTACCCAGATGGCACAGAGACTCGGCAGTGGGGGTAAGGCAGACACAGTAGAAAGTGGCCAGAGGCCTTGATGTCACCTGAGGGACTTGGGCGAAAACAGACTCAATCTTTTCATCTCTGTCCCCCTACACCAAACCCTTCCAATCTGAGTAGGTTCCCAACACCTACAGGAGCACTCAGCCATCTTTCTAAACGGGGCACCACAGAGTTGGTTAAACAGAGCCCTGCTGCTGGGCTGTGGTTTAGGCCCCTCACTCGGGCTAGCACTGGAGGCATGTAGATAGTGGGGACACCAGGGCAGAGGAAAGGAGGACAGGAGAGGCCTGGGGACAGGAAGTCATAGAACAAGGGAACCTTTGACAGAAGGCAGTGACTCGTCCTGATCTGGTACTGGTGAGCAGAGAACTGCATTAGCACAGGAAGCCATGAGATTCGGCATCCAGTGGGATGTTGCTAAGGGGGAGGGAGAGCTTGGCTGCCCCCGGTGGCCACCAGGAAGCACAAGAAAACAGAGGAGAGGAGCCAGGAAGGTGAAGGTGCAGAGGGGCCAAAGGACCCAGCAGCTTACTGAACCCAGGTGTTAGAAGACAGCTGTCACACAGAGGTGCTCAGCACAGGCCAGAAGCTGGCACCACTCGGCAAGGATGTGTCAGGCACTGAGGGGACTGAGGCTAGATGGGGGCTTCAGCACTGAGGTGTGGCACCCAGCCACTGCACAGGGAAGAAATGGGGAAAGAAGTTCAGAAGCCCAAGCCCACCTCAGTGACACGCAGCCAAGATAGAGCCAGAGCCACAAACAGCCTAGCAGCCATGAAAAAGAAAATCAAAACATCTGAAGTCCATTTTAATAATATATGTTACTCAACCCCCCAACTACCCGAAACTCTATGATTTTGAATCAATATAAAAATATTGGGGTACTTTACATTCTTTTCCTGGACCCAATCCTGAAAGCCTTGTCTATATTTTACACTTAAATTCAGACAACCAACCTGTGTCAGAACTGCTTGATCCATGTTCAACTTCCTAAAACTTACTACTGAGGAACTAGATTCACACACCTAGATGACTGCAATCCTACTAACAAGGTTTTCAAGAACCAAATCAGCTTATCTGCTTTTGATCTTAGAATAACTCACATTAAACTAAAAGCTCTACTCCTGTGGTCCATAGTGACATTTCAAGGCCAAAGAAGGAGCTGGGCCATGGTGCTGGGCACCCAAGGGAGACCCCAAAGGGGAAGGGTCACCCCAGTCACACTCACAGGGCTATGACATGCGGGCTGTGCTACTGGGGGCCCACAGCGCCTGCCAGGCAGCTGACGAATGGGCAGTGGAGAGCCACAGCATTGATGCCAAGAGCAGACCGAAGAGACGGGATCCAGGCACGGAAAGAAGTCTGCTGCCAGGGGCACAGTCCAGCAGTTGAGGGTTGGGTTGGGGACGGAGGGAAAGTGAGGAGCGGTTACAAACACACATTTCTTGGGTACTGACTTTGTAAGAAAGAAGAGAGAAGAGATGAGGCCAGGGAACAAAGAGTCCTGGGAGGAGTTCGTGTGAGGTAGGACTGTGTGTGGTACATCGACAGGGTCCAGGAAAGACAGGGTACTGAGGGAGCCTGAGCTAGGGGAGGGTCACTCATGCCAGCTCTCGGGCCTCTGTTTCTCCACATCCCTGTTTAAACAACATGCAACAATGATGATCCAAACAACAAAGCCTGCTGAGCAAGTACTTCTATAGGTTGTATTCACTGCAATATTTTAGTGGATTGATGTGGAATTGTGGGACATAGATGCTGGCTAGGTCTGCAGTTCCTCGTGTATGGCTTTGCTGGTGCCTAATGGTAGTGTGAGGGTCGCAAGAAGTAGAGCAGGAACGGGAAGGAAGAAAGACACCATCCAGTATAATGACAGCCTGCAACTCCTCACCTCAAAGGGGGCCCCACTTGCAAGCAGCATGTGACGCCCACTGCTTGAGATGAAAAGCCACCTCTGGAGTCTTTTGATCATCCACGTGAGGCTCTGCGACAGACCTCTGGTCAGCACCTGGAAGCAGTAAGGAAAAAGCATGTATCCCAACCAGCCCTGGGGAGGAGACTGCTCACACATGCAGAAAACATGCTCACCCACTTCAAAGCCTCTGTGCATGCCTCAACCACCAGAGCAAAGAATCCCGAACACGAAGCCAGAAACGCGTCTCTAGGGAAGACGTGTCCAGCTTTCTGATGGCTCTGGTGAAAGGGAGCTCCGAATCCGCCCCCTCTCTACTCCACCCTTGTTGCCTTTGGCTGATCTAGAGCCAATCGAGCTACTGACACGACTGAGTACTAGAAATATGGTTTTTAAAGTTTTGTCTCTGGAGCAGCAATCTCGCTGCACAAGAAAGAGAATGGCTTCAGCTGGTGGGGAGCTCCACCGTCAGCCACTTCTGCAGGGGTGAGAGGCCACGGGGCCAGGTGCCCAGGGGAGAGCCCGAGGGGAAGCGTCACCCCAGGCGTGCACACAGAGCTGTGTTGTGCTGGCTGCACTGCTGGGGAGCCTTGGCTCAGGGACCCAAAGTGCCTGCTCAACGGGACGGGACCAGGGCCACGGAGGCATCGGCTGCTTATGTGCTAAGCTTGCCTTGTACCAAGCAAAGTTCCCAATGCTTTATGCAGTTCCCTACTGAAGTTGCTTTGATCTTCACAGCAGCCCTGACAGATGAGGAAACTGAGGCACATGAAGGTTAAGTGATCTGCCCAACATCACACAGTTAATAAGTTGCAGAGCCAGAGCTTGGACCTGGGTCATTTGGCTGCTAGTCTGCCCCAGAGCATACAAACAGAATGTGGCTTCCTTCTTCCTTCTTCGCTGGACTGACTTCCTTCCTGATGAAGGTTCTCATGCTTTCAGAAGAGCCAGGAATCCAGGTGGTTCAGCAGAGGATCCAGGCTGGTGGCAACAGGCCCTGTTGGGACTTTGTGTGCTCTCCACCCCCAAGGTCAGACCTTGAAGAAATGACCCCTGCCAGGGATGCTGGGGGCATCCAGAAACACAGGAGAACACAGACCCAGCTGTAGAGAACAGCGGCCATAGCTGTCCCTGTGTGGTCACCCCGCCAGTGTCCACACAGCAGGTCCCAGGGAATGACGCCAGGCAAGAATGACGCCAGCTCCTCCAAGACACCAATAGCAGCCATGGTGCCAGAAGCCTTAGAGTCAGAAAGGAGCACTGGCTCTGAGCCAAGCTGCATGACAACCCCCAACTGGGGCTGGTAGCAAAGGGATCCACCCTCCCTCAGGTAGATGAAGGCCAGGGCTGAAGTTGACCTAGGTGCAGGTACAGGCCAGGCACAGAACTCGTGTGCACAGGGAGGGCAGCCTGGGCAGCATCTGCAGAGCTGATCCACTGAGACACAGAGCAAGCCAGGAGGCAGGTGTCCAAGGAAGTGAGGAAAGAAGCAAGCACCTGCCAGGCCACCCACTGACACCTTCCAAGCCCTCCGCCAGCCAGCCACCCGGGACCTCGGTCACCATGACCCAGCCCTCCATCCTGGTGAGCAGTGCAAAGCTGATAACCGTGTTCCAGGCTTTGCTCCTTACCGAGGTGCCTGGCAAGGGCGCAGAGGGACACCCTGCCGCCGGCAGCCCCGCCCTGGCTTCTCCCCGGACTTCTGAGAAGGCTATGCTCTCTCCTTTCAGCCTCTCTCCAACCCCAGAGAACAGAGCAGTCAGCAGCCCCATTGCACGCTCTGCGGAGTGAGCACCAGGGCCATACACACCCAGATTCGGCCAGGGAAGGGGAGGTGCCCGCTTGCATCCAGGGTGACCAGGACTCCAGCAAGGAGGCTCCAAGAAGACTGCAGTGCTCAGCACTGTGTGGGGCTCACAAGAGGCCAGAATCACAGCCTAGGCGGCTGTACAAGGGCAAAGCCCAGCCAAGACCAAGGTACCCAAGGGTAATGGAGGAGGTGCAAGAGGGGCTGAGGGTCAGGAAGACCAGAGAAGGGAAGGGGGAGGCGGGGGCTCTGCGATCTTACGTTCTTGTGACCCTGTCACTACCTGACACATTTACCTGGCAAACACAGCCAGCTACGTTGACTCTTAAGGCAATAACAAACCCCCGAAGACAGAAAGAAGGTGGCAGACCCCAAATATTCTCAACACCTGGGGCTGGGTTATGGTTTCCAGTCTCATGTCTTCTCTGTTTATAAAATTGGGGCAGAGAAAGGGGGCAGACAGGGCTTCTGAATTCTCTCTGCTGTGGCCCCTCTGGTTACGCTGTCCACTCCCAGCAAACACTTAGGTGCATAGAGAGGAACTCACCTTAAGAAAAGCAACAAGACTCTCCAAAGTTAGGAGCCAAAATATTTAGAAAGGCAGCTCATCAAAAAGTGATTTAAGTGTATCCAACAAATGGAAAGTCCCCATCCAAAGAACAGAGGCAGCAGCCGAGGTGAGTCGGAACCCAAGGGCCACAGGGGATGGGCGGGACATGCACCTCAGTGAGATGTGGGTGGCTGGGGCACATCCTAACCACAGCCGGAATCCAGGTGCTCCAAGGGCTTAGCACCGAGCAGCCCTTCCCACAAGCATGGGCCAGCCCGGGTGCCAATCTGGGAGGACACTCAGGGAGGAGGTGTCCCCAGGGGCAGGACAGGGTGGGGCACACAGATTGCAGGTTATCTGCCCCAACCTGTCACTTAGTGGAAAAGGACCAGAAGCAGGCCGAAGGGAGTCATCAGCCGCAGGTCACACTGGGCAGAGTGACATAGGTGGGCCAGGACTTAGATCGCTGGGGTTCTGGTCCAGAGAGGCCTATGGTACCCTGAGCCATTAGCAGAGAAGCCAGAGTTTTGTCTGAGCCTGCTCTGGCCAGAATCTGTACCTTCCTCTAATGTGGCCTCCTGGCTCCTCTGCCGCCTCTGTGCCCTCAGCATGCACCCTGGGGATGGACACAGATGCTATGGTACCTGGAAATGATGTTGGGGGCAGAAGAAGAGGACCTAGGGGCAGGCAGGCACCCACAGAGGTACAGTGTGATGGAAGCATGATGAATGCTTCAGTTTTTAAAAAACGTATTATGACAAAAGACACATTGCCATGGGTCACCCTCAAAATCCTCTCCCTCACTTTGGACACACTGATCCCAACATTCTAGCCTCTTTCTGAGGCAGTTCTGGAGTCCTCTTTCCTGAGTGTCTTTACAAGGTGTGACCACAACCATGGTGAACGCCGCTGCTGAGGGCTGTTTTGAATGGATTCAGGACATCAAAGCAGCCAGAACAGCTCCACCAAAGGCCCTCAGGAAAGAGGACTTCCGGAGCTGCTTCAGGAAGTGGCCAGAAGATGGGGTGAGTCCGAGGGAGTATTTTGAGGTGAATCAGTGGTACTGTGTCTCTCGTTGTCATAAATTTTAATTTATACATTCTCTGTGTTTCTTGATTACCATTGGAAGTAGGAAGCATTGAGGGAGAAGAGGGACCCTTTGGAGCCTGATGGGATCAGCTACAGTCAGAAAGTAGTTGGCACTCTGTCCCTATACCACGCTGCACGCAGTGGGCCTCCATCCCTCCAGGTCACAGTTCCCAGGCCCCACCCCCACATCTCCCTCAGCAGCCATGCTGGGAGAGGGCCCCAGGGTGCACGGGGTCTGTGTTCCCCGCACTGGGGATCCACACATGAGCTTTGCATAGTCCTGGCCGAGCAGGAGGTGGCTGCAGACCGAGCTTCCCCTTTGCCAGGAAGGGAGGACCCTGAAAAAAGGGCGCACCAGACTACAAGAAACTCTAGGGAGGGACGACCATTGAGTAGCGGCAGCTGGAACACCCGACAACCAGTTCTGAAACCTGACATCTGTTTAGGAAGCAAGATTTGGTGCTGTGGGATCTGTACATTGTATGGATTTGTACCTCTTGGTCCTCAGAATGTACCAGGATCTGTGTGACTTCAGATACACGCACAGACACAGGCGGTTACTGGTGTCCAAAAGTCCAGAGATGATCGTGACAGATCAAGTGAGTAATGTGTCTCCAAGTCTGCTTACCTTTTTCATACATCTGATGCTACATTTTAGAAAACAGTATATAAAACAGCCCCCAAGACTTTCTAAGACTAACTTCAAATCTCATTTTTAAGCTGTAGACATTCTGACTGATAGCAACCAGTACAATCAAGCATTTCATGTAATACGGTCATATCTCCTGGAGGTTACTTATTGAAACATAAGAATGGAGACCCAGATGTGGCTGCGCACACCTGTAATCCCAGCACTGGAGAGACTGAGGCAGGAGGTTCACCATGAGCTGAAGGCCAGCCTGGGCTACCTAGTGAGTTCCAGTCCAGCCTGAATTATATAGCAGAACCCTGCCTCAAAAAAACAAAACTAAACTAAAAAAGGATGGGCCACCACCTAATGAGCGACTTCTCCCAAGCATCTGAGGTCTATGGTAGGGCTCACCAAAGGATGCCCAGGAAGCTCTGCCCTGTGAAGCGTCACCTGGTGCCCTTTGGGCACTGGGAACTTTTCCTCAGCCTCCAGGTGCTAGAGACAGTTGCTGGGATATTTGTATATTTTATTTAAATAAGTTCAGAAGACACTGAGTTAAGCAAAGAATAACAGGCCGCCTCCCTCACCACCCTGCACCATCGCTGCCAGCACCACAGAGGGAACCTGGGTGTACTGGGTGAGGCCCATGGCTAGAGGTTTGCCAAAAGCAGGGCTCTGCGCTTCCCAGCCCAGCCATTCTTGCACCAAGGGAGACTGGCTTCCGTAAGGCCCATGAGGACGCAGCCAAATCTCTGACCCTCCCTGTCACTTCCTGCTCAGCACAGGCCCAGACTTGCTGCCTGGCCCCGCAATGGGCCTCGTCAGAGCAGCCTTGGCCAGACCGGGGAGACCCCCTGGGGAGGAGGGGCAACACGGTTTACGTTCACATCAGAAGCCTGGCTCCGGGTCTGCCACGGGCCCTGGCACTGCATGGCCATGGCTTCCATGTTCACTGCCTTCTCTAGAGGAAGAAAACCCACCTCATCTCCCTGCCAACAGAATTACCGCAAAGAAGGACCCACAGAGACTCAGGACCCAGAAGATCTTGCGTCTCTGTGATGTGCTCTCCAGGACTTGGCTTGGAGGTGGGAACTTAATGTGCTATCATCACCACCATGCCTAAAACTCCAGTCACCTCCTCGTATGCACTGTGTTTCAAGGCCTCAGTTTCCATGGTCAAATGCAGTCCAAAAGTATAAAATGGAAAACTTCAGGAAACAATTCAAGAATTCATACTTTTGGGGGATTCTGGTTTGTTTTTGTTCATGTCTGTGGTTTTTGGTTCCAGGGATGACTCCCAGTACCTCATGCATGCTAGGCAGGCACTCACACCAAGCAGTGCCCCAGCCAGAAAAGCCCGAAGCTGTGAACTGTGTACCGTAGTGCCATCTCAGGCTGCCCTGTCCAGCTGGGGCTGTGCATCATCCTTCTGTATCCGTGCTGCATCTGCTACCTTCTCAGGTAACAGGTTTGGACTGGAAAACACAAAATTCGTGGAGAGGTTGTTTCCTGATGAAGAAACCACTGTTAGATCAGCAGAGTTGAGGTCATGAATTTAGGAGACAGGAACCCTTCAAAACTAATTCTTTGACCCAGGTAGTAGCTCATGCCTGTTATCCCAGCACTCTGGAGGCTGAGGCAGGAGAATTTCAGCAAGGTTGAGGCCAGCCTGGGCTACATAGTGAATTCAAGGCCAGCCTGAACTACACAGAGAGACTCTGTCTCAAAACACAAAAGAATAGCATCTTCAGGTACAAAACAGTCTTAGTTTGTGTGTACGGTGATACTATCTGGGTTACAGGTAACCTCCTGGAATCTTGGAAAATACCCAGCTTGCTAAGAGAGAACTACTATGCTCCTAAAAGTCATACCAGGTGATACTGCAGCAGGAGGCGTCAACTACGCACCTGGGCAGGAGGCAGTGGGGACCACACGTCTGTCCCTGCAGGGCCAGGGTACCCTGGGATGCGCATGGTAGCACTTTGCTTCCCACTGCCCTGATGCTGTCCCCAGAAGCTGAGCTATCTGCAGAGAAACATCCGAGACCAGAGCCAAGGAGGTGAGACCACATGGAGAACCTTATCTTCGAGCTTCAAAGCAGCCTCTGGTTCAGGAACACAGAGGTCTCCATCTCTCCCACATGTCTCTCCCTTGCAAAATATTCAGTTTTTCTTATGCCACCTCCGGCTGAGTCACATTGTTCATTTGTTTAATTCAGAGACCATGAGCACCATGAGCCATCCTAACCCTGGGCCCCAGCTGGCCCACATTCAGCTGTCCTCTGTGGGAAGTAGCCCAGCCCACCCCCAAAGCACACCCTGCATCTCAGAACACTCTGAACTCCACCATAAGGATACAAGCACTGTGCGATTTCAGGAAATCCACTAGCAGGATTCACTGTGCAGAGGCATCCAAGAGAAGCTGGCCTGCTGGACGCTCAAGAGGCACCGAAGAGCATCGACCCTCCGCCTCAGCAAAACAGCAGCAGCGGGGCCTTGGCTGTCACCATGCCTCCCTCAGGTCAGGAGCGACATTGGTTCCCCCTCGATGGTGGAATTCTAGGGACCAACCTAGAAGATCAGGAACAAGTTCTAAACATCGCTGGCATCATCATGAGCAAAAATCATGCTGGAAAATATAAAAAGAAGAAACGGAGAGGGGAAGCAACATTATCGTCACTGTAGGCAACACGGTTCTATACCTGAAAACCCAGCAGGATCTATGGAAAACTAATAGCATTAGAATTCAGTTAGAACCTGCTTACAAGTCAGTATCCAATAATAGCACTAACTCTCAGAGTCTGTATTCATAGCATGGCCAGTGTGGTTTTTCTTCATACATGTGCACATGGGGAAACCCTCGTGTGCAGACCGGCACTTGAGCTGAGTTTCAACAGAGAGCAGATCCCGGTGACCAAAGACGTGAGAGGGCGGCTGGCTCAGGAGGGAACCCAGAGAATCTGGGCAAGTGGGGACCCTGAGTACAGGGGACAGTGGCTCCCAGGGGTCCAGAAACAGTGGTGGGTAAGTGTGGAGGAGGTGCCAGGAGGCCATGGACACGGGACCAGGCTGAGCCCCTCTCAGCACCTGCACTTTCAGCTCATGGAGGAGCTCAGGTGAGACTCAGCCTGAGCAGGGCCATCTGATACAGGCGGGTCATTGCAGCGTCTCCAGCGCTCGGCCTGCCTAGCCCAATTCCTGTAGCTCTGGATTGTCCATGTGATGTGGTTTTTGGAAACAACACAGCTAACCCCGAAAGAGCATCTCGGGTTTCAAACCCCAGCTCAAGGCAGTTTTCCAGGAAGGAGAGGAGGCGGCCTCAGAGCCTCCTCCTCCTCCTCATCCTAAGGATCATCATCATCACCGTAAGCACCGCCCACCGGCCTGGTGGCAGAGCAGAGGAGAGGGGACTGCACCAGGAAAGCCCTGCACTGTGCGGTGGCCCTGTCACCCTGGCTGCCCTGGCTTGATCCTAGGGCCGTGGACTAGGAGCAGCTGATTGTGGGTATATCTGAGGCCAGTTTCAGGCCTCGCTGCACCTGTTGTTAACTTTTCTGCCCATTCTGGCTCTGGGCTTTCATTCCGCTGGGAGGGAATCTGTGATTTCTAAGAGGAAGAACAGGAAGCAGTACGGGCTGACGGCTGAGCAGCTCTGTGTCTCTTCTCCTTCTCACAGCGAACGTGATGCTTAACAGACACCCACCTTGTCACAGCCCCAGGAAGGGACTTTCAAGTGTGCTGCTCAGGCAGTAGCACTCACAACCACTCAGTGTCGCCCCGAGTTCCCACAGCCTGGCTGAAGCAACTCCCCATCCTATGTCCGGGGACGCTGCTAGGGCTCTGTGGGCCCCCGGTCACAGAGAGCCCTAACAGGAGTGAGGTCAGGGCCTCCAAGGTTGTGACCAAAGCTGGTGCCCTCCAGCTGTACACCTGACATGTATGTAGCAGGCACCCATGCACTGCAGCGGGCCTGGCCCTTTGCCTTCGCCCGCTTTCTCCCCACAGCCACGGTTTGTAACATAACCCCCAGCTCTGCGTGGAGAGAGCTCTCTCCAACATGGGCCTCTGCCAGGTGCCTGGCTCCTGTTATCCTGAGATCAGGTATCTTGGGTCCCCTGGCAAGGCAGGCTGTTGGGGCCCAGTGTCACTGAGGCCTTGCCCACACTGGACAGCAAATGCCCCAGGGCATGCCGTATCAAGGCCTGGGGGAGGCCGGCACAGGGTTCACTCGGGGGTGCTTCTGGACGGCTCCTCCACAGCCTGCTTCTGTTTACACTGTTCTTGCTCTCCAAGGAAACCCAGGCCTACCCAACTCCCTGAGCTTGTCCTCAAGGGACACCAGCTTCCCCAAGATTTGATGACAGTGTCTTTTCTGTGCATACCGTGCACATATGCTTTCAGGCAATGATCACCATGGACCTCTTTGCATGATGCCTTCCAAATTTGTCATCAAAATACAGCTTTGCTTTCATCCAACTGTAAAGAACATGCACACATCCAAACAACACAGAAACAAGAAAAACAGCACAAACATCACCGAATCCAATCTGTGTGTGGTGGAGCACACTTGGAACACAGAGCGGTACTTCTGGTTTCTGCCACATCTACAAAACAGAGGGAGCGGAGGCTGACATGCCTGGCACTAGCTCGCTAGCTCTTCTGCATGGAGAGGACTGCATGGCTGAGCCTCCTAGTGGCCCCCATATGGAAGGCCAGGCCACTGACCCCAGCTGTGTGCACCCCCTGGGATTCAGAGTTAAAATGTGGACAGGTCTCAGGTGCAGGGTACTGTTGTGAGACCTGAGCCACCCACTCCCTGGTTCTGCCTGCTCCTGCCTGGCCTGCTTTGTCTCCCACCATGGCTGCCTCTGCCCCTGGACACACCACCACTAGGACAGGATGGCCTCAGCCTGTCCCGAACACAGGGCTTTGCAAGAACAGCAGGCAGTGGCAGGGAAGCTCAGGAGTCCCGTAGTCCCGCCACAAGCGAAGGGGCAGGAAGTCACCTGTCAGAAACAGAGCAGGTCAGTCTGGGGACCTTGTGGACAGCGACACCGTCATGACCAGGGTTCTGGAGGAAAACGAGCATAACAAGGCTTCCGTCTGGCCCGGGACCTCTGGCCCTTCTTCAGGCACACATGCTTTAAATGCACTCATCACATCATCCTTGCAACTTTCTGAAGCGGTTCTGGAGTCCTCTTTCCTGAGTGTCTTTAGTTGCGGTATTGTGGGTGCTTTAACATCCTGAATCGAGTTAAATGTTTACCTTTCATGGTGATTTTGTCCTTAAGGGAGAGCCAGAAGTTATTTGGTGCCAGGTGCAGTAAATAAGGTGGGTGAGAACACAGCATGGTGTTTTTACGAGTCTGCCTTTCCATCTGACGACACCATGGAAGCGGCCCTCACTGTATTTTTTATTATACTTCACAAAGACACTCACAGAAGAGGACTTCCAGATCTGTTCCAGAAAGTGGCAAAGATGAGAGGGCCGGTGTGTTCAAAGAGAGAGGGGGGATCATGAGGGTGATTGTGGTAAGGTGTCTTTCACTGTGATAAGTTTTGTCTGCTTTAAACACCCACCATATATTCTGATTATTGGGGTGTGTGTGTGTGTGTGTGTGTAATTTATCTGATGCTCTCAACCCTGCTAAAGCCAGCACAGCATCTCCCTTTGCTCGATCACACACCCTACAGCCTTGCATACTGAGCCTTTGCCTCCCTGACCCTCTGCCTCTCTGTGCTTCTCCCTGGGGTGCACCCGAGGCTCCTGCCCAGGGCAGTGTCACCCACTACCCTGGTGGGCATCCGTATCCCAGCTCCAGCCCTCACCTGCTGCTTTCTCCCTCCTGTTCAGACTATTCTCCTGCCAGTTCCCCACCCCTGTCTCCCAGCAGTAGGAAGACCAGTGCTCAGTGCTCCTTTGAGAAGTCACAGCTGGGGTCCTGAATGTCAAGGGAGAACCAGCCAGCTAGCTGCAAGTGATATCACGTTCAGACACCAGACACCGCGCCCAGGCTCTGCCTGGCTGCCACAGTTAAATCAGACTCCCTGGGGGCAGGGCCACCTGTTAGGGCCCGGTGTGAAAGCTACTGGCCAACCTGTGCTCGCAGGTGTCTACCCTGCCACCGTGGGACCCTGGCCTGGAGGTGACAGCGATGCCCTGTGCTCACATCATCCCTGTCTCATCCTCCTGGCCCCATCACAATCTTTGGCTGCTCCAACACCCACACTTCCCTTTCAAAGTCTGTGTTCAAACTTTGCAGACAATGCCGTCTTCGCTGTCCAGCTGCCTTCCAAAGGGCTTCTGACACGAGAAAGGAAGACACGTGTCTGCTTTTGACCCCAGGTGCTGCATCTCTATCCCCTGTGCTGTTTCACCGCAGGAAACCGAGCCAGCACATGAGGCCAAACACTGGAATGGAGTTCACGGGTGGCTGGAGACGCCAACTGCGGGTGTCAAAGCAGAGCTCGCGGCCCGCACAGGCAGAGAATGCTCTCGTCTTTGTGTATTCTGAAGGGCTCGCAAGGATCCTCGAGGATCACCCAACAGTGCCTATGAATCTGCCCTCCTTGATGGCAGGCAGAGCCAGTGTCACGGTTAGGGGAGCCCAGCTAACATCAGCAAGAACCGTGCAGGGCCAGTTAACCCGAAGGAAGATGCCATGATGGCATCTTTATGACACACAGTTACATGATAAGACATAGACATAATAAGAACTCTTTTTCTCCTGGAAAAGATTGAAGACATAAAATTCTGGCTTGGGAAAAAAAGGCTCTTTGTGCTTCTGAAACAAAATGACCAGATGTCTTGATTTAGGGAGAACTGGGCCTGGTGTTTTAGAACTGGGTCCCATCTGTGGGCTTGTGTTTAGGTTTTTTGTTTTCTTTGGTTTGGTTGATATTTGCCTGTTTCCTGGGCTTCTGAGGCACCACTTAAAATAATCTAAACTCTTCCTCATCTCCCACAAAGCAGTGGGAGCAAGGGACCCGATCTTGCCAAGTACGAAGGGGAGGCCAGGGGGGTCCTGGATGTGTCTCCTAGCAGCCCAGCCCAGCTGCTGCCCTGGCGTGCCATAGACACCAACCCTGGGCTCCTCCCAGGAAGGTCCACCCACTGGCAGCACCAACCGCATCACAGCAGTGCGGGTGGGGGGCAGCACTTTGGCACAGCCCTCTAGGGAGGACCTCTGTCCTCCTACACAGAGGAAGAGTCATGGTGGCTGATACCTCCCTTCTACCCTGAGTAGTCAAATACAGGGGGCAAAAGCATGAATCTGCTACAAGTTAAGCATCCCTAATCCAAAATCTGAAATCTTTCTATGACATGATGTTATACTTAGAAAATGCCCCAACTTGTTCATGTTTAAAATTACTTTAAGATAGTCTACAAAATTAGCTTTAGGCATGTGTCTAAAATGTATGAAATGTAAATGAATTTTGTGGTTAGATGTGAGTCCTATCCCCTAAGATAATGTCATTATGTACACGCAAATACTCAAAAGTTCAAAAAAGTCTGAAATCCAAAACATTTCTGGTCAAAGCGTTTCAGATAAGGGATACTCAGCCTATACTAATTAACCAGCACTTTGGCCTAAAGCAAAGTAATGTCTGGTATTGTCAACTTCCCGTGGCTGGGCCACAATCCCTGATGCCCACAGTTTAAAGGAGACAGTTACCTGGCTTACAGTTTCAGAGGATTCAGTCCATGGTCAGCTGGTCCTAGGTAGAAGCATCATGACAGAGGAGATGATGGAGCAAAGCTGCTTAATTCATGGTGGCCAGAAAGCAAAGCAGGTTGGAAGGAGCCCCAGAGAGGAAGGGGTAGTGAGCAGACAGTCTGCAAGAGCACACCCATGACCCACCCAGACATATGCACATGTGTGCCATAATTTGCTCACCATCTCCGACTCAAGTCAAGTAGACAACATGATCCAAAGTCCCGCATCCCTTCTTTAGGCCCATGTCTTTCTTCCCGGGAATGGAGGATTAGATAGAAGTCTGCCCCAGAGCCTATAGGAAGGACTGTGGGTCTCCAGCACCCTGCACGGAGCCTGGCCTACTGCAGAGCCACACACACACAAAAAAAAAATTGCTGAAGGAAATCCCCTAAGGTTGCCTTTGAGTCTGGTCGCGACCTGCAAAACTGTTATCAACTCCAGTCCTCAGTGACTTTGCTCACTGAGCAATGGGCCCACAAGATGTCTAAATCCTGACACCTCTGTAGGGATTCCCACCAAAAACCAAGCAGAAGAAAGGCAAAAAAGGAGATGAATCTCCTGTCACAGCCTCTGATTTCTATACCCCACGTGACCATGGAACACTGTAGATTCAGAATCAGAAGACAGAGCCAGAAACTAAGTCATTAGTTTCTTGTCTTTGCTTGATTCCTCTGAGGCTCTGCTTACACATCTGTATAGTTAGAGGATGATGTCATCATAACAATCACACACACACACACACACACACACACACACACGATTGATGATTAACTGAGAAAACATTTGTGTAAACATTCTACGGCAAAACTGCCATAGTGCACACTGGCCTCTGCTGTCGTGTGGACCAGCACTGTCTCCAAGACCCGTGCGGGTGGAAGGAATGAGTAAAGGCCTGGCGGAGGAGATACCTTGAGCAGGAGACACTCTTCAGCACCACTGATGTGGGGAAGTAACCCTCAGACAAACCCTTAGAGCTGCATCGAGATGTTTTCAGCGCACACAGAGGGGAGCATGTGGATCCAATTTCTCTGCGCAGCTAGGATGTGGGGAAACATTCTGGGGCAGGACGTGAGATTTGGTAGAAACCTAACGCTTAACAAAAATACCATCGTTCAAGGGACAGGAGTGCTAGTATGTAACAAGGGCCTGACATGCTACCTTGCCTCAGATTTACAACAGCTGCAGGACATAGCTGTCTCTTGTGTCTAGGCAAGGCAGCGAAGTCCAGAGAGGTCGGGTTAGCTCCACAGGGTCACAGAGCGCGCCAACACTGAGGCTCAAGCCGGGTCTGACTACAGCTCTGGCTGCTCTCTCTGCACACTGTGTCACCCCCCCCGGGGACGTGGGCACCACAACCCCCGTCTGGACATTGATCTGGTAGCTTAATCCCTGCCAGGGACAACACATAAAACGGCCTTGCTCTAAGCACTCATGCTAAGTGTGTTTGCATATTTAGTAAAGATTTCTGTCTTGGGCACTCAGCCCCATCTCAGCAGCAATGCAGTATCATATTTGGAGGCTTTGGGAATGTGAAGCTTTGGCAAACCATGTGGAAATGGCCATGAAACTGACCAGGATTTCCTGCCCCACTGGAAGCCGGGCTGATACCCCTCCCCACCCCTCTCCAGGGGGTATTTACCAGGGTGCCCGCGGAAGAGAGGTGGCCCTGCCATCCTTGCAGCAGAGTGTGCTGGCGCTCCTGCCTGGGGTGGCCTTGCCTGGCAAAGAACTGGTGCTGGAACCAAAGGGAAGGAGAGGCATCTGCCTCGTGCCCCCAGCCACCAGGACACCTCAGTCCACACCAGAAATGGGCACACGACCTGCACAAACGGGCTGGGGAAGAGGCTGGTGGCTACCTCATGGCTGATAAATGCTATGGCAGGGGACAGAGCTGAGCTCGACAGCCACATGGGCCTGTGGGAACCCAGGGTCAGGCTTGACCCCCAGGGAAAGATCCTATGGGGTGGAGAAAGGAGCTTCTGCAGCTGTGCAGCAGAAGGGGCAATCAGGGGCAGGCCCGCTCAGTCCTCTTCTCATGACATGCTTCCACCAAGTCTCCCCTCTTCGAGAAGACGGGTAGAGAGGTGAAGCGAGGCCACACGTCTGCCTAGGAAGAGCTCGGAAGACAGGACCGCTGCTACTCTTTCCTCCAAGACCTATCCAGATGCACTCCTTCTGAACACCCAGCAAGCTAAGTTGTGGGGAGGAAGGATTAGCAGGTGAGCAGCACGGTGGATCCAAATGGCCACTTCCTAGTGGCTACCAAGGATCCAGGGCAGCTAGAAAAAGCCCGAGCCCCTCGGGTGATCCTGTAGGAATTTTGAAGACCCAGAGAGAGAACCTGGCTGGTGTGCTGCTCCTTAGGGTCAGATCTGCCCAGGCCCTGGAGAAGCTTCTTTCTTCTCTTCTACTCTTCAGTTTAAGGTTGTGAAATTGTGATGAACTCTTTAAACCCTGAATTTGATCACTGTGTTGGAGACCATACTGTCCAGCATTGTGTCCTGAAACTGGAAGACTGGTGGCGCTTCCACGGGCCTGGGGCACACACGGGCAGCTCATGACACTGAATGAGTCTGCTTATTCCCAGGGATGACAGGTTATGAAGAAAGCTTGAGGGTGCTGCCCTGGCAAAGAACTGGTGCTGGAACCAAAGGGAAGGAGGAAACTCTTACCCCAGCCCGGGTAAGAATTTTAAGCTGATGTGGCATAGAGAAGAGGTGTTCCCCCTCCGCCACTGCCCGGTCTCCTCCCACAGGCTGCATTTTCAGACACCTCTGTGCAAGCTCCTTGGTGCTGGACATCTAGAAGCTGTGGCTCCTCCGCAGGCAGAGAGAGTCTGGGGCCTGCCGGGCACTGATAATAGCAGGGCACCCTGTAGACCCCAGGAAGCAGGACAATCCATTCCTACTTCACAGATGGAAAGAACAAATCCAACGGAAATCAAAAATCTCCCCCAAAACCAAACAATGGAACTAGAATTCTAGAAAATCTGGCTCTTCCCTAACACTAAATAGGGAAAAGATGACCAGCTCATTAAAATTCTGTGCAAAAGGCCCAAGAGGCAACCCTCACAAAATCAGAAACATACGTGGCTAAAAGTACTTGAAAAGATGCTCAATCTCACTGAAAAGTGGACACAGGAGGCCCCTTATAACCCCAGACTCCAAGTCCCTCATTTACCCGACCACTGGACAAAAATATTGGAAAATGCACGCACCTGTGCTGAATAGGAACAGACCTTTCTCTTGTTGTTATTCCCTAAATCATATAGGGTTGTATCTATTTATACAGTGTCTCCATGGCCTTGAGCGTAATGAGTAGCCTAGAGAAGATCTACAGTGCCTGGGATGCCTGCCCATGTTACACACAGGCTCTGCACTATTTCATGTCGGGGACTTCAAGCATAAGCCAAGTTTGACAGGCACAGAGGCCCCTGGGAGCAGACCTCCTCCACAGATCCCAAAAGAGGGTTATACCTGCGGTTTCAGTGTTGTCCTTTATGTATTAGCATACATTTATAAGCCTAATAATACCAAGTATTAGAGTTAAAGATAGGTACTGTCATACACTATTAACAGAAGAATAATTTGGAATATCCTTTTGGGAGAGCAGTACAGCAAAACTTGTAAGAATTTCAAACACATGTAGTCTTTGGCTTGGAATTTTTCAGTTTGGAATTTCCCCTGGCTCAGGGCCCAAGGAGATAAAGGGCCCTTCCGTCCACTCTGCAGATGAGCACACTCGGAGGGGTGAGGCTACTTCCTTGGTCCTCACAAGCAAGGCAGCCCTGCCGGCCTGGCCGGCCTCTGAACCGCAAAGACAGGGCTGCCACCTTGTATCTTGGAGACTGTCCATGGGCTCCTTGGAAAGGCAGTTTGCTTACTGGGACCACACCTCCTTTCTGTTCTCTGAGGCCACGCCCAAGGGCAGGGAGCTAGGCGGCCAGGACTCCAACCCCCGGCCCTGTCCTCTCCTGCAGTTGCACCACGAATCCTGAAGTCTGAGGCCACTGTGCAAGGATGGGCAAACCCTGAAAACCTGCAAGTGGCAGCACCACTGCTAGCTCCAGGCAGGGGCAGGCATGTAAGGAGCAAGCCAGGAGTTGGCAGCTGTGCCCAAGATGCCTGTACACAGGTCTCGGGAAAGCAAGGCAGAGCGGAGGAAGGGCAGATCCGCTCACCCAGGTTTCCCTGGAATGGAAAATGGCTTTTTCCAGCTCCAATAATTCACTATGTGGCTAACTGGAACTTTCCTGATTTGATCCTGGATGTCCCAAGTCCCTTGGCCAGGAAGGGGGCACACACTTGTAATCTTAGCACTCTGGGAAACAGAGGCAGGACAATCACAAGTTCAAGTTCAGCCAGGGCAAACTAGCAACTCAGCAAGACCCTGCTTCAAAATCTTTTTAAAAGGGCTGGGAACATATCTCAGTGCAAAGATCCTGGGTTCAATTATTAGTACTCAAAAGAAAAGAAAGAAGTCCCACATCCCAGAAAGCCCTTAGGTCCCTGTCAAACCACAACAGGTGATCACCTAAACTGCAGGTGAGGCAGGGAGGGAGCAGGCAGCACCTGAACTCAGCAGCAGGTAGAGAAACATCAAAAGTCACCGCAAGTTTTCAGTTGTAGCTTGTCACGTTTGACCTCCTTTTCCACTGAGGACAAAGTCTCTATTGTCAAGGAAAACATTGCCTTAACTGACGGGTTGGGGCAGGAACTCAGAGCACCATCCCAGGGTCTGTACAAGGACAGCGGCTGCTCCCAGAAAGGAGGGTCCCAGCCTTTTCTGTGGATGGGAACACCCAAACCCCGCAGGGTGGTCTGCACTGACCTCCTCCTTCGGGCTGACCTGCTGCAGGTGCACACAGACACCCGAGTCACTCAGGGGGCACCGCCACTTGAGGCAGCCATCTGGTCTGCCAGAACCTGGGTGTCCACATGGACAGCTTGAGAAGGACACCTGGTTGTGTGGACAGAATGCTAAGTTTCAGGATTTTTTTTCCAATCAGATAAGAATTCAGAACGGCAGGTAGCTGAGCGTCTGGCCTCATGTTAACCACACTGGGATGCCTGGTGTACTTCAAATGTGGTCCCTCGCACTCCCTGCACTCTTCTGAGGTGATTCCCAGACAGCGGCCACCTGCCCCCTCATCTCCATAGCTTCTGGGGACCAGGACCACAGCCACCTCACTCACAAGCTGTCCCCAGCTCCTCACACAGGCTGGCGTCTCTTCAGTGTGCATCCAACAGCTTTTGATGAGCAACCAGTCCTCGGGTCTCATGTCACTGAGGCGGAACCTTCAGTACCTGCCAGGTTAGTCTCGGTGCTTACTGGAAAGCTTGTCTCTTACTTCTGAAAACAGCAGGAAAACCAGTAAGTCCCACAACCCCACGTCACCACCGCAGAGCAGCACCACACATGGCCATCTCCACTTCGTACCTGAGGACACTGAAGAAGACAAACACGGGCCCCACGCAGCAGTGCAGAAGCCCAAGCCCCACAGCTGCCTTTGCAGGGCTGCCCACAGCTCAGTTGCACACCCTCTCCCTACTGGAGCTCAGCTGGGTTGAAAGCATTCCTCTCCCCTTACTTTTCCCAATCCAATCATTTAAAAAGGCATAGGTCTGGGTTGTAAATGGATACATTAGAGTTTAGGATTCAAGGTTTTGTTCTCCTGCTTAGGCTGGTTTTCCATTTCTTTAAGAACACTGACCTCATTCGAGGTTGAGTAGACCATCAGTGTTTGATTTCCACCAGTGCCACTCATTCCAGCACCAGGCCAAGCTCCCCGCTTCCAGTCCCAGGGAGAAGCCCCAGGCCCCTCCCCACTTCTACAGTGGAGCACGGTGCTAATTCTCTCTCTCGCTGTCTCTCTGTCTCTGTCTCTGTCTCTGTCTCTCCTCTCTCTCTCCTCTCTCTCTCTCTCTCTCTCACACACACACACACACACACACACACACACACACACACAAGGCCTGATCTCACTGGGACCTCCCTCTGGCTGGTGGCAAACCGCAGCAGCAGTATTTGGTCTGAGGCATGCGGATGGGGCGGGAGGGCGCCTCATCCCAGGGCATCGCCGCAGTAACCAGGCAACGCGACACTGGCTCTCAGATCTTGCGGACAGGCATTGTCCTGCCTGACCAGCTCCCTTTGAATCCTCTCCTGAGCAGCCCACACCAGCAAAGGAGGAGAAAGGCCAGGCTGGCCAGGGGACAGTGCTCGCTCCTCACACCGCCTCCTGGCAGAGCCTGCTCCCTGCCTCCGCCCAGAGGTGGCAAACTCCTACCACTGTGTTGATGCCCTGCAGGACAGCAAGGCTTCCAGAAGGCAGGGCCCGTCTTCAGCACCTTCCTACTCTAGCACCAAGAGCCTTAGACACTCCCTACATCCTCGATGGCCCCACCACCACCCTCAGTCAGGGCACACAGCCCCAAGGCAGGGAATGAGGCTTTTCAGGACCTGATGACCAACCTAAAATGAACCCTTACCCCTGACCTGCTGTGGGATGTCCTGTCACCCGCTTTGGTCTTCTGAAGTCTCCCTTCCTCCCTGGCATGGCCCCATCATTGCCCTGTACCACCCAGAGCAGAGGTCAGCTGTGCCCAGCGGACATGCGGAGGTTAGGACAGGACACTAGGGCGCGCAACTTCCAGCCTCTAGATCAGGGACACAGGCCGCAGGGCCTCCAGTGTGACAGTCTGTGTGGGAATTCCAGAGCCATTTCCTCCTGCAGCAGATGAAAGAACAGGAATCCAGGGAGCACGGCCTCGAGAGCAGAGCAGAGGCTGCCCAGAGCACCTGCCAGCAGGGGAGGCTGCTCCTGCACCGCCGCTGGAGCTCAGAGATAAAACCCGGCAGACAGGAAGCCCTCAGAGCCGGAGACCCTCGTTCTACACCAGCTGTCTCCGTCATCTCTTCACACAGTAAAGGAAAGTCCCCACGCCCAGCATGGGGGTGAAAAGATGCACTAAAAAGCGGGCCCTCCCCACGGTGCCCATAGGCCCAACTTGCCTAAAGGAAATTATTCAAATCACAGGTTTGACACAAGAAAACACTGAGAGGGGCAGGAGAGAGGAGAGGAGGGGGAGGCGCAGGGGCAGGAGGGGAGGGGACTCTGAGGAGGACCCAGGAGGACGGGGAGACTGGACAAGGAGAGCACAGCAACGCGGCCTCTGCATTCCTGGCTTTATTTATTCGCCCAAGGACTCGAGGCACCGGACACAAAGGAGACGGTGGGGCCTGATTCCAGGGTCAGTGCCCAGCAGCTCTCGAGTCTTGGTGAGGAGGTGCAGCCCTCCGGCTGCCCCTGCAAGGTCCCTGGCCCACGTCTTACCTGGAGCTGCTTGGAACCCCCTGGACCAGGTTAGCTGTCCAGCAAAGTGGCCAAAGCCCAGATGATGTGGGATGGAGTCTGGAGTCCCTGAGACTCCAAGGGTGGACCGCAGAGGATATCCTCGGCACCCAGCATCCGCCCACACTTCGCTTTCCCAGAGCCCATGCACCAGAGGACAAGCGCCCCTCCTGATTCCCGAGGAGAGTGCTCACGTGGTCCAGGGGTCCACTGTCTCCTCCACCCTAGACTGCTGTGTCTCCATCACTGAAGTTGCCACCCATGGGCTACAGGTGGGACAGTCGGGTCCGTAGTGAAAGAATGAGGGGCCGTGGGCTTGGGAGCAGAGGCCCAGACCGAGTGATGGCTGGGGCCTCGGGGAGTGGGACTCAGAACCCACAGTCTGGAGCCTTCATTTCTACACCCAGTGCTGCCCCACACGGGGAGGACCATCATGAGACATGCCTGGCCTGTCGGCGCCCTTCGGTGGAAGTGCCGGCCAACTGTGCCTCATCCAAGCGCGTGGCACCACAAGCACTTCTGGTTTGTGGCTTTTTTTTTTCTTATTTGAGGACTTTTGCATGCACATAATGTGATATCTTGGGGCTGTGAACCGAAGTGCAAACACAAAATTCACTTATGTTTTACACACACATGATTTGATACAATATTCTGTAATAATTTTGTGCCTGAAACAAACTCTTGAAGGCGTAGAACTTTCCACTTGCAGTATGAAGTGTCAGGTTTTGGCGCATTTCCGATTTTGGATTTTCAGGTTAGGGATGACTGGCCTGTCACTGCCTGTTCTGTTCCGTGTTTTAATCTTTAAAACAGCCCTGCGCTTTCATACTCCACAAAATACCTCAGTAGAGCTTTCCTCCATTTATATAATTTTTAAAAAGTTAAAAGAAAAACTCAGAAGACTCAGTGGAAGTGCAAAAAAATCAGGAGGAGACCAGCATGGGGTGAAATCCAGGCTTATCTCCAGGAGGAAGAGACCAGCCACTCAGGGCCCAGCCACAGGGTCCCAGCCTGCAGCTCCAGCAGAGGAAACATGAAAACCAGCCCCACACCTTGCCTCTGTGCCTAAGTCTCCAGGCCCAGAGGGACAAGGACGAGCATCTGCCAGGAGACTGACAGAGAGGAAAAGCCAGGCTTACAGAGGTAGGGAGAAACTGCAAGGCTGAGTGACCCGATCTCCAAAGCCCAGCATGCAAATGCCTGGCCTACCTCCTCTCTCACTGGCAGCCTGAGGGGCCTGAGCCCTGGAGGGGACAGGAGGTCAGGGAGAAGCTGCCGAGAGGGCAGCGAGTGCACTGCGGGCGGGCACTGACCCACCTTCTAATCCTGCCTGCGGCTTTGTTCGGCCGCAGAGCCTGCTCCCTATTTCTTTTCTGAAACAGCTCTTTGATGCAGCCTGCATTCAGGCCCAGTGACATGAAAGAGATACTGACGCAGACTATCAAAGGCCGGTGGGAAGGCAACATTATCTCTTCCGGCCGACTTCCCATCCTTCCATGGGGAAGGGCTCCCTAGCTGATGAGTGCATCTTTCCCCTACTAATTTCCCATCAGATATTAATCTGAGAGGGGGAATGTGAATTAATACCTTAAGCTTGTAGGTCACACACAGGTCACCGTCGTCACCATGGGGACGGAAAGGAAGCTGACCTCCTTGGCCAGGGAAGCTGGCTTCTAACAACTGCTAGGCACTCAGCAATTCCAAAATTGTTGGGAATTCTGTATGAGATGAAAATAATATCTATCCTATAGGGTGCCCGTTACAGATTCCCATAGAAGTCTAAGCAAGCTTCTTGCAGATTGCTATCCTGGGCTAGTTGTTTCCACCCTTGACATAGTCAATGTGAAATATCCAACACGGTGTGGGGTGGAACTCAGTGATAAAGTGCTTGCCTAGCAGGTGTGAGACCCTGGGTTCCATCCTAGGACCATGAAAAAAATAATAATAATTATTATTATTATTATTAATCAAATAAGAAAATAAAATGTCCAATACTAGGGACATCAAACAAACCCATATGTGCACAGTGGAATAGCATGCAGCATTCCAAACTACACTTAAGGAATACTCCACAGTGGGCAAAGAGTTCACCATGCACCAGTAAAGGAAAAGGTTTGATTCTGAAACAGTAGTACAGGATGACTTCCATTCAGCGGGATCAGGGCTGGGCGTGTGTGTTGGTGCAGACACAGAAGGTGTGGAGAGGCTTTGAGGCATGAGCCTCAGCCCTTGCAGGGTAGTGGGGCCGTGCACAGTTATCTTTTATTCTTTCTATGCCTTTATATATTTTATTGTTTTCTACAAAGTGCATTACAGTATTTCTTTGAGGGATACATTTTGGGACCTGATCAGCACATAATAAGGAAGCCGTCCTTTAGGAAAATTGTACCCATGTCTATAGATAGAGCATAGCCAACCCAAAGACATCGCTTGTAACTGCTTTTGTAAGAGCTGAGCCAGTTGTCCACCACATCTGCTCACCCCTGCCAGTTAGGCCTCCTGAGTCACTCTCCTCAGGGCACCACCATCTGGGCACGGAGCTCTCACACACTCAGGGAGAGGAGGTGACCAAAGTCACCCTGCCTGGCCCTCCATCTGCTGTTGCCCCTGGCAGTTGGGCCTCGAGAGTTTCCAGCCTGTGGAGGAAGGAAGGGAGGGAGGGTGAGACACCCCCTGAGCCTGGGGCCAGCCAGAGGGCAGTGGTGGAGCTGGAATGGAAAGGCCCTGGGTCAGCTCCAGAGCCGGCTGCTCACAGAGAATCACACAGCTCATGAGCACAGAAAGGACACGCTCCTCACCGGAGGGACACGACCCCCTCAGAGCCAGCCCAACCCATGCCACAGCCCCCGAATGCCAGTTACAGAATGCAAAGATGCAGCACCTCCTCTTCACTGGCAACAACCAAAGCCAGGCACCTGTCCTCCCTCTCTGCTCAGGGTGGCAGCTCCAGCCACATCCACAAGGGAGCAGTGCTTGGAATGGCCTGTCCCCAACAGGGCCACCGCCCTCCACTACGTCCCGACTGTCCTGAGTCTGCAGGCCGCCCCTCACCTGCCTCCCTGCTTGCCGCAGCCCTGGCTCCCTCTCCTTGCTTTCTGGCCCCACCTAGCAGACCCTGCAGCATCAGCCACTGTAGCAAGAGAAAGCCCCTCGAGCAGAGCTGGGGCGGAGACCGCCCTTCCCAGGAGAGACTCCCTCCACACTGCTGCCGCACAGCCGGCCCCCTTGCTCCCCTGCTTCCTCTCCACTGCAAGGCTCTGGGCCAAGGCCAAGAGCCTGGGGAGGGGAGAGGTCAACACCGCAAGAGCCAGCGGGAAAGATGTGACGCCCGGGTCAGAGAACCCCATGTTGTCTAGGATCTGAGACTGGCATTGAATCAGCTGTGACCCAGGGGAAACATTGGACACCCTCTCGTTCCCCATCCCTAAGCCACGTTTAGTCTGGCTGCCTTCCACCCAAGCTGTTTGAAGTTTGGAAAAATGCGTTTGAAGAGGGTTATAAAAGAGATGTTGCATTTGGAAGCAGAAGAGATTATACAATGGATAAGAACTTCAATGAGAAGAGAGAGATTGAGATAAATTTCAGTCAAGTGACTCCTCTGGTAATGACCCACCAAGACAGGAGCTCTGGAGAAGAGAAGGCCTGGGTGGCAGAGGTGAGGGTGGCACTGGGGGGAGGGTCCCTCCAGCATCTGGCACATGGCTGCCAGCAGTGTCAGGATGGAAGGGGCAGTGGGAAGATGTCCAGAGGGTCATGTTCAGGAGGACTGGGCTCTGGGGCTCCAAGACTCCAGGGGCAGAAAGTACGGAGACAAGGACTCTGCGGATCGCTGCTTTAGACCCAGCATAACCGGAACATGGGTAGCTTGCAAGTTCCTGCTTCTACCCACTAAATAGTACATTTCAGGGACCAAGTAGAGCAGACAACCTAGAGAACATGGGTGAGGGCAGAGGAGGGAGGGCGAGCTGAAAAGTGCAGGCCTGGGTGCAGAAGACACCCCGAAAGTGGTCTGGGAGACCCAGCTTTGGAACACGTGGCTGTGGGCCCCGGACTCCTAAGGAAAGCTTAAGGAGGCAGGCTGGACCCAGGACCAAGCTGTGGGGGGCCTCACATCTGGGCAGGGCACACGCTGCCCTGTCTCAGCCCAGCAGAACTCCTCTTAGTGGTAGATGCTCTACCCTAGCAAGGCCCTGCCTGAGTGGTAGCCTCAGGCAGGTTCCAGACACCCAAGATGGGACAGTGGGGTTGATTTTGGCCTGAGGCCACCTCCACACACTTTTAAAGGGTGGCCGAAAGGCTTCTCAGCACTCAGAGAACTGTAACCCAACTTGCTGTGTGTAAACAGACCATAACCCACCCTGGTAGCCAGCAAAGCCCTGGCCAGTCACAAGCCACCAACTGTCCAAATTACATTCAAACATGACAGAAGGAGCTGTGACCCTTCAGGCACCCGCTGCCCACTTCTTGTCCTGTGGTCACTTCTACTCCATTACTCAGGGGTGGAGTGCCGAAGTCTAAACACTTTGGTCCTAGCCAGCTGCCTGGTTTGAAAGCTGCAGTGGAAGCCAGTTAAGACCTGCAAAACTAGACTGGTCATGTTTTTCTCTAAGCAGGAGTCCCCTTCCTCCCCAAGCCAGCAGACAGCCCCCTGTTGCGCTCCCCCAGGAGTCCAGAGAAACTGTGAGCCCATGGGGGGGGAGGCCTGAGGAGACGCAGGCCAGTGCTGCCAATTGCAGCAGGGTCCCCGGTCCTCTCCCACTGTTACTTGCTCCCTAGAGAGTGACTGGGTGTCCACCCCCCAGTCCCACTCCCACGCTCCAGGCCCTGCGTTCTCTGCCTCTGCAGGCCTCTCAGGACCTGGCTGGAGCCTCCCTGTCCCGGGTTCTGAGGCAGCAGAACCCCTGTTGAGTGACCCTGGACAAGCAAGGGGCTGAGCTCCTGGTCCCGTAAGGCAATCCAGCAGACTGGGGACGTCCCAGTCCAAGCCCAGACATCCCCTTTCTCAGGGCGATCCAAGCACGTTACTCGCTAAGTTCTCTTCTGTAATGAGTGGGGAGGAGGCTGACGGTGGCAGCAGTGGTGGGGCTCTCCTCTCAGGATGGTGACGATGACGCTCTCTCAGCAAGAGAAGGAGAAGACAGCACCACCACAGAGCTTCCACTCAGAAGACGAAGGGCAGGAAGGACAGGGAGAACATTGGCAACCAGGGTGGGTCAAACCAGCCCCAGGCACAGACAAAGCTCCTGCAGCTTAAGGCTTCTGTGCAGGTTAAGCACTGCCTTGGAGATGCGGCACAGCTGACCGCAGCCACCCCAGGGTGCTGCAGGGACAGGAAACGCTGCAGGCGCTCTGAGCTTGCGCTTTCTTCCTACAAGGCTGCCTCCCTCTCCTGCCCCTGCAGGAGTGGATGTGGATCAGCCCCGGGTGCCCTTTCTTTTTTTTTTTTTTTTTTTTTTTTTGCGGCACTGAGGATCGAACTCAGGACCTCACACTTGCCAGGCAGGTGCTTATGCCACTGAGCTATATCCCCAGCCCCCGGGTGCCCTTTCACTTGGATTCACTCAGCCATTTCCTTCCTTTCTTCAACTTCACCCACAGGTGAGTGCTAACCAGGAAAATGTAGCTCCTCTCCGATATCAGCCAAATTACACTTCCAAACACCACTCTGCAGAAGGCTTAAATGGCCCTGCCCTTGGTGGGGGGCTTTTGCATACAAAGCAGCCCACAAGCCTGCAGCTATGGGAGCAAGTAAGTGTTACTGACAGCTTCCTCATCACATAATCACCTGTCACAGCATGGTGACATTTATTGGGGTGGAAGGAGGCCAGGGTCTACTTCCCATGCTCCTACGGCAAGACTTGAAGGGCAGGCGCAGGAGGGCATCAGGGGTCAGTAGAGCAGCTGTTTCTCTTCAGAGTCACCAACTTCTATCAATAAACCACTCGGGGAAGTGGCCTCACTCAGAGATGTGTGTGGCTGAGTCAAAGGCTCACACAGTGACCCTCGAATTAGGACGGGCCAGGCATATGAACAACTCGGGTTATGACCAGACTTTTAGCTATAACTTTTGACCAAAGTCTTGAGTTTGGACCCAAATACCAGCTGCTTGTGCTTCCAGATGGTCTCTAAGACAGATTTAGCCCCTGAGGAGTTCTGGAAGAAACACTACAGCATCCTTTCCTATAGCGGGTTGAGAATTCCTGGGCCAGCGTCTCTCTAAGGACACCAAGATCTGCCTGCCCACAAGAGACTTTGATGGCTGTGTAGAGGAGCCTGAGCCTTCAGCTGGAAACCTAGGTCACAAATGGAGTTCCTAAGTCAGGGGCACCCTAAAAGACAGAAATATCCTCGGTGCTGGAATTTCAGGGGGAAGGCTGAAACACAGCGAGAGCACGTCTGCAGGCGAAAGAAGCTGTGTGTCAGGAAGAGAGCTCAGGTGATGCAGCGGCTCTCAGGACAACAGGGCAGAGCTAAGAGTCGCTTCCTTTGGTAACAGTATTAAGTTGTTATTCTTTAAAAATGTTTTTCAAACTGTAGTCTCATCAGCATGTGTCTGCAGTACATAACGACTGCTCTCATCGTGGAGAGCTGGCCACACCAACCCACAGCTTTGTTCACTTTCCATGCCCCTCCCCCCATCGCTCGATCTCTGCCCTTTTGCAAAAGATCTGCCTGTCTGCCTCTTCTTATGTCTTTCATTTTGCTCTCTAATTTTTTCACTTTGGATTTCTCATATAAAAGACACCAGGTGACATCTAAGCTCGTGTGTGATTTATTGCACTTAACGCTATGGTCACATTTATTTTCCTACAGGTAACTCAAATCTGACCTTCTTTATGGCAGAGTAGTACTCCAGGGTGTGTAAATACCACATTTTCTCTTATCTGTTGATGGACACATAGGCTGCTTCCAAGATTTACCTATTATAAATTGTGCTACTGTAAACATGGGTGTGTGTGGACCACTAAAATATGATGTCTTTAACTCTTTCAGGAAAATACCTAAGAGGGGAATAGCTGGACCAAATGGGGTTTCTAGTTTTTGCTTTTTGAAAACTCTCCGCACGATTTCCATTGGTGTTTGTACTAGGATGCACTCTTACCAGTAAGGCGGAAGGCTCCTTTCTCCCCACAGCCTCACCAGCACTTGATGTTCTATGATTTCTTGATGAAGGCCACTCTCTCAGGAGTAAATTGTCATTCTGAACTGTGGTAAAATACACATAACTTATTTTAAGTATGTGGTGCAGAGGTGTTAAGCACGCTCACCTTGTCGAGCAGCCCCCAAGCACCCTCCTCCCCAGCTTGCCCTCTCTTGCAAAATGAGGTCTGTGCCTGCTGGACAGCAACCCTTCTCTTGCCTAGCTCCACCCCTGGCAGCTCCTTCCTGCTGTTACTTCTGTGAATCTGAGCACCCAGAGCCTGCACCAGGGGGGAATCCCACCGTGTGTCCTTGGGTATGGCTTCTCCCCTCGGCATGACTCATCCACACTGCCCTCAGCCGGAACTCCCCCCTCTTCCAGGCCAGCACCACCCACGTGAGGGCTGACAGTAGCTTGTGAATACATAAATCTGCGTTGATGCCACACTTCATGTGTCCATTCATCGTCCACAGTCTCTTGAGTTGCTTCTACATAGTGCCTATTGCAAATAGTCCTAATGCAAAAGCAGTGAAACTGTCTCTTCAGGACCTGCTTTCAGTTGTTTTAGATGCAGACTAGAAGTTGCTTCCTTCACTAGTGATCTTTTCTAATGGCTAGAAAATTAAATAAGGCAGAACATGATTTATTCTGTGCAAGAAAACATGCAGTGACCTTTAGTGAAATGTGCATGTACGTACGCAGTGCCTGTTTCATATGTGGACACCTCCATGGACTGAATGGATGTTCAAGTATTCTCTGTCCTCGGACTGCAGCATTGGCTACAATTCAGTAAAAAAGAAATCCCTTCCTGTGTAAATTCTGCCTCCTGTAGTAAGAACATTTTAAGTTAAATTGATCAGGGAAGTCAGAACTATACATCAATACTGTGTTCACCTTCTGCCTTTATGCCCTCTACAACTTTTTTAAATTGTGGTTGAAGACACACAAAATCAAATTTCCCCTCTTCACCATTTTTAAGTGTGTGGCTCGGCGGTGTTCACACACCGTTGTGCAATAGATCCCACAGGTTCACATCTCACAAGACTAACATTCTGTCCCCCATTAAAGAATTCCCTGCACCCCCTTTTCAGGCAGCCACCCTTCCACTGTTTCTGTGAAGCTGGCCACTTAAGTGTCTGCACAGAAGTGGGATGACTTTTTAAACATTCAACTTAATGTCCAGCCCCTGGAGAGAAGGATGTATTGACCATCTACCACTGTGTGTGTACACACGCACACACGCACACATTGCTTTGGCAAATTTGTTATGAATCTCTCCTTGGCTAATGACTTAAGAGAGATTTTACTGAAGGAAAACTACTTTCTTTTAGTCAAATATTTGACAAGCAGTCAAAGCCTTTTCCATAGAAGCCAGTCTACTCCAACTGATGAAGGGAAGTGATTTTAAGAGACATCTGCTACCATCTCAGGCTTCTTTGGTGGTAGAGTCATCCTGGCCGGGGCTGGCCTGAGCTCCTGTGTGCTCCTATGTAAGGAACCTGGTGCCTCACAGGCCTGTGCCACTGGTGCGTAGAACTCCCGCCCTGCCTAGGACTTCCTCGGGCTCTGCGAGGAGCAGCCCAGCAGGTGAACACAGTCCCTGAACCCCCTGGGTGAAACCAGGAGCTGCCCTGCCACATTCTCCTCTTATGCCCTGAGCCCAGGCACCACCTGTTCCATCCCCGGGGTCCCTTCCCGCTCCCCACTGGCCTCTTCCGTGTGTCACTCCATGTCACAGGTGCTTCTCAGAGCCACCCCAACCCCTCCCCGTTCTCAGCATGACAGGACAAGCGCACACAGTGGGCAGGGACATGAAATGTCTGCTCGCCATCCTCCTGCACCTCTCTAGCTCTCTTTCCCTGCCACTCTTGCTGGCTGCCTTGTACTGGTCTAGGCTAGCTTTTGGGGATCTCTGCTCACCAACAAACACCTCAACCTTAGGTCACCCGTATCTGCCAAAATCCTGGTGACAGCAGCCAGGCCTAGAAAACTAAAAAGGAAGAACTTCGAGCAGCTGGAGCTACCTTTGTGACCACGGTTTCTTCCTCTAGCATTGGGTTCTTTAATCATGCACCAGGTGGGAGGGTCTCCGCCAAGACTCAAGAAGCTTGGGTGGGGCTGAAGGTTTCAGTTTGCCAGAGCTGTCCACTCCCAGGCTCACCTGTTTTGTGGAGGCCACCAGAAGCAAAGGCTCTGTGTGACGCCCTGCACAGCAAGCAGGATAGCCGTGGGCCCGGCCACCCTCTGCCTCCACAGAAGCCCCCTGTGGGCTCCAATTTTAATGCCCAGGAAGTGGGTTTGCTTTGCCACTGAGGAGCACTGAGCTGGGGAATCTGCTGCTATTACAGCAAATCATAAGGAAGTCTAGACCCTGGGTGGCAGGAAGGTAGCCTTAGCACCTTTCTCAGGGGCTGGCACCGGTGGCATATGCTATGCTTAGGATGGCCTGGGGCAGAAGCTGCCCACGCTTGAGGTGGAGCAGGCCTCTCTCCTCGCCCAGCTCCCAACCCTGCCCCTGTTATGAGCCAGTGTGTGACTTTCCATGGTCTTACCAGTAAGATGATCTGTGTTGCCCTACTGCAACTGAAAATCCGAAATCCCAATGCCCCAAAGTCTTACAAACACGGACGCTGCAAGTGCAAGACCTCCCCTCCGACCCCACGCAATGAGGTGACAATTGAGCATGGACACCTGAAAGTGTGCATCAGGCTGTGTGTGGAGGGTCGAGCTCATGTCTCCTGTCCCCAGCGTTCCTCACCACGCACGCGTGAATGTTCCAAACTGAAAGATCCAAACTGTGAGACGCTTCCAACCCCAGGCATTTCAGGTGAAGGTGGACAGGAAACCTGCAGAAATGCATCCCCTTTGGCTCCCCTGGGGGCGGTGGTAAAGGGGCCGGCCTGCCGAGGCCTGCAACCCCCAGGTCCTGCTGAGCTTTCCCACAGCCACACAGCCACAGCGGGGAGAGTTTAACAGACTGGAGAAGCGGGCTCCACAGGTTGGCTCCGGCTGCCCATGTGCTGAAGCTCACACACGCTGGCTCCTGAGTCTTCCCTGCCCCCTCTGCGACGTTCACACCCTGGGTTTCTCCTGCTCACACCCACACCGCAAGCTCTGCTCTCTGCCTGCACAGCAGCAGTCCTCACATGCCTGGAGGAGGCTGGGCCGGGGCCAGTGCAGGGCGGTGAGCTTCAGATTCCTGTGGCACCTTCAACACATGCTCGCCTGAAAACTTTGCCTCTGAATGACGTTTCACAGAGCCATTCTTTTTCATGATTTCTATTATTATAATTGACACATAGTTCCCATGTTTATAGGATACAGTGGGACGTTTTAATATGTGTACACAAGGGGCAGTTATCAGATCGGGTTACTGGCATAGCCATCACCTGGAACATCATTTCCCGTTGTTGAAATTTAAAGTCCTCTCCACTAATTATTTTGAAATAATCATTCTCATCAACCAGAGTACCCTCCTGTGCAGCAGAACAATGAAAGTCACCTCCTCCCCACCCGCACCCCTGCCCACTAACCACCCCTCCTTCCCGCCTTCCCGCCTTCACCGACACCCTTCCTGAGCTCTGGTAACCACTTTCTACCCTTCTCAAGAATTCTAATTTCCTAATTGAATGTAAGTGATCAGGACTCTAAACTTCGTTTTAAAACAATTCGTTTTCTTTGAAAGGTTTGACAGTAAGTGTGAAATAGGTAGGCTGTGAGAGAAAACTTACTTCTTTAGGTCAATAACCCTTGACGTGGACAAGTTTCCTGCAGGATCCTGAGAAAAGACGTGCAAGGGGAAATGTTGGTTACGGGAAGGAAATGGTTTGCGAAGACCTCCGGGGCCTCCTTGTGACTCCTGAGGATGCCAGTGATCTGCCCGAACTGCCAGCCAAAGACGGCATCCCAGTGAACGTCTGTCCGCAACCTCAGGCCGTTAGCACACTGCAGCCCACACACCTGCAGGAAATGCCTGCGTGCATGGTCAAAGAAGAAGAAACAATTCAATTACTTCAAAGAAACCTAGGTTGATTATGCAATTTGAACACACTGGGAAGATAGGCAGATGGGTGGAGAAATAGAAACACACAGTACACCCGAAACATTGCAGCAACTTAGAAAGTTAACCACGAGATAAGATAGAAAAATGATAAAAAGGGAAACGAAACCAGCTGAAAGGAGCGAATCAATGGACAGGGCTAATCCTCAGGGCCTGGCAGGTGCTAACCCAAGGACGGAATTCCGTCTTTCAACCCCAGTGACAGCAAGGGATGTATTTGTCATTAGAAGTGCAACAGGAATTCAGTTTACAACAACGCTTTTCCTGCCCTCTGGGTCACTGTGGAAAGGACTTCGGGCAACAGGACAACATCCTCCACTAAGCCCTTCTTGTGACAGGATCTGTTCTTCAAATGTACATTTCTACATCCACGGCCTTGGTCAAAGCAGAAGACCTGACACAAATCCCAGTTTCTGGGTGGAGCTAAGATAATGAGCCGAGGGACATGGCTTTCTGAGGACCTCGCTAAGACAAAGGGACTGTGACCCGTCCTGCTGAGTCTGACCATCTGATTCTGGGCGACAGGAAAAGCGGGCATCTGACCTGCAAAATCACCCCAGTGAGAAGCTGCCAGCGCACCTACGTCAGACAGCCAAAACTCTGGAAGCCACACAGCAAAGAAAGATGAAAATACAGGGAGAAAATAAGGCCTGCAGACAAAAGAATCTGGAGGAGTCTGTTTATGTGCTGTGTGAATTAATGCAAACATTTTCCCAGGGCCAATTACATTAGCTTCCTAAAGCCTTGCATCCTGAGCCCTCGGGGGCTTCCGGGAGCCTGTGGCCGCCCCTGCCGCCCCGGGCCGCCCGGTGCGTCTCCTCACCATCTCTGACACCCGCTGCACTGGGCCTGGGCCCCGCTCCAAGCGCTCACCCGCGCCCTTCCCGCCCCGCTTCTGTCCTCCGGGGAAATAAGCGGCCCCTGCACTTGCAGCTGGGACCAGATGAGAGAGGGAGAGAGGTGTGCCCTGAGCTCTGCTTAAACAAATGTGTGTTCCTTCACCAAATATTTACAGAGCTCTGGGTGGAGAGTGTGTCCCACCCTCCAGCCAGCTCACACTTTAGCAGAGAAACGCGCCATTCCTAGCAGGAATCCAAGCCCAGTCGTGTATCCAGAGGAGTGAATGGGTGCTGGGATGAAGAGGCCACCTGATTTCAAGGCTGGGCAAATTCTCCAAGGGACAGTGACTGCCTCCTGGACATCACTCTCGCCCAGGGCCTCACCACCCCTGGTCTTGTTGAAGACCATCCAAAGGGAAGGGTTCAGTCCAGACCAGTCCAAGCAGACTGTGATCATTCTGTTCCTCTTGCCAGGGATGCACAAGCGTGCATGTGTGTACATTTGTGTGTATATGTGTATGCATGCACACGCTGTCTGTTGTGTGTGTATATGTGTGCATGCATGCAGCTGTGTGTGTGCATGTGCGTGTATTCTGGATTCTGTCCCTACTCACAAACCCCAGTGATACAGACGTGGATCTCACCCCACTGACCTTAATCCCAGTCATTTCCCATAGCCTTGTCTTTGAACACCATCATCCATTTAAGTTTTACCCCATTAATACCTCACAACATTGAGCCATCCTAGCCCCTTGGAGCAGCCTTAGAGAGCTCTGCAGACAAAGACCACAGTTCTCAGTTTGGCTCCTGCTGCACACTCCTACAGGTCAAGAGAACTGCACGGATAAGAGAGAGAGAGACAGAGATAGAATCCTGCGCAGAAATGGCTTCCATCAGATGCTGGGTGAATGGATGAGGGAGTGAAAGGCGGATGGTTAGGTAGACAGAATAGGGCTGGGTGAACAGAAGAGCGCACGCACAGAGACATAAATGGAGGGATGGATGGGGGGATGGCTAGGGGACTTGATGAGCGGATGGGAGTATGGGGGCATGGAAGAA